>MU226470.1:3332720-3352514 GCA_018584345.1 Thuja plicata
CATGGGGAAATTATCTCCAAAATGGGTACCCATTCTTCTTAAATTCTTTCTTACAACCTTGTCCCCCCTTTTTGAAATATTGAGCTACTCAATATTAATGCCAATTTTGACTTAAAATTGGCCATCTAATCAAAGCCATGTGTCTCCTATGTGGCTCTTATGTGGATGCCACATAGGTGCCACTTCATCCAAGCCTCTTCCTCTCTTAAAAATTCTATAAAATAGAGGCCTTCTCCTCTCATATTTTCATCTCTCATTTTGCATTGTTATCATGCTAGTATTGTCTTAGAATTCTCATTTTTGCTTTCATGCTAATGCTCTTAGATGTTAGTTTATATTTCCATTTGCTTAAATCATTTATAAATCACATGTTAGGATCTTAATTTGGTAAATGAATCATAGTTTTTCATAAGACTTTCATATCATCCTCATTCGCATTAGGATCATATTATCATTTTGAAGAGGATTTTGAGACTAGTTCTTCATAACTAGTTCTTGAATCTTTCTTCTTGTTATCTAGTATCATTACATCTTTTGCATTTGGATCTATGGTCATTGTGTGTTTGAGAGAGCACACCCACATACAATCCAAATAAGCACATCAAAATGACTAGATTAGGGTGCAATTCATTTACTCATTTTTAGCTTAATCTGATGTTATTTGGTTTCTTTGTTGTTAGTTTTATCTCTTACATGCTTTTCTTGTCATGATATATGCTAACCAGATAATGTTTTCATGTTTGAGCTTGCTCCCAACAGATTGAAAGATTCCATATACACAGATAGAATTAGAAGAGGAAAATAAATGGTGATATTATGTTAGTGATTCCTATTTTAAAAAACTAGGGAAATTTTAACAAATGACAAAAAGGGGGAGATATAATGTTTATATTTTGTCCCCTATATTGATGCGGTTGCTACTCTTAGTGGGGAGAGTGAAGGATGATACCTCATAGTTGTAGAAATATGTTTTAAATTTGAAAATTCCTTGATAGGGGGAGTGGTGTTGTGAATAGAGAAGTGCCCAAAAAGGGAGAGATATTTGGTAATGTTGTGGGAGAGTATTATAGTATAGAGATGCCCTTAAAAATTGAAGAGACATTGTCAAAATATATTTTGGTGTTGAACCCTTTGTCCTTGATGTTAAAGGGGGACATGAGTATAATAGGTCATCAAGTTGGATTTTAGTAACGTTTCTATCAATGAAATAGTAAGAGATTTTTAGAATTATGTGTTCACTATTTTTATTGATGTCAACATACTTTGTGCATTGATGTCAACATAATGAAGAAGTGTATGAGTTTAGTATTGTACCTAATGTACAAAACTATGAGATAAGTTTTTAGTGTTGTAATTAAATTCAATATAGTGTGTACATTAATGTCAACCTAATTAAGATATGTGTCTTATGCAAATGAAGAGTTGTATGATTCAAAATAGCATATGAGGAGATTTTTAAAATATGTTTAGTGGTGTCAATAATATTGAGAATTTTTTATATATCTATACCTTATAAAGAGTTGTGTGATTTTAGTGTTTTAATGATTGACAACCTACTATAAGCCTAGGGTGTGACTAGTTTATGGAAAATTGAAATATGTAGGCAAAAGGTATTCGAAGTATGATATACATGAAAGAGTAAATAAATTTTTATATGTAGGAAAGAGTCTTTGAAATTTGGTATTGAATAACGAGATGGTGAGAATTCAGCATGTTGTATATCTAGTGACAAGTATGAAAAATAGGTATATGAAAGAAAATGTATATGATGTCCTTATGGGATAATACTTTACATTTCTCTAAATAATAATTTGGTGACTTTTGCTTTTTGTACTAACATTTTTGTTCTATGAGTTTTGAAACATCCTATTTTTTCAAAAACACAAAATTTTAGAGGTAGAAGTTGTGTTTTATATTTTCTAACAGTAAGGCTAGTTGTCATGAACAGTCAAGACAAATCTGGATAATTATATTCAATTCTATGTGTTTATGTTTCTAAATGTGCAATTTTGTAGGCATGTTACTAACATTTGTGAAGTGTTCTGGGTTAGATATCTTATTTTGATTTTCTCTACAAGTAAAGTTATGATTTTGTAAGTGAAACATTATTGTTTCTGTTGGTATTTGGATAACTTATTTAATTGTAGTAAACATTTTTTTTCTTTCAATCTAAACATTTTTTGGAGAAATATTTAAGAGGTTTATATATATCTTTTCTTGGAATATTGAAATCCACGTTGAGTTATAGGTTTATGATGTTTGCTCCTAAGAATGGTTATGGGTGATCGTTCCTAGGAACAATATTATTTTGTGTTTCTTGTTGTGTTGGGTTCTTCCTTCCTATGGTTAATGAATTATTGGGGTTGATATTAGAGTTTATCACTTGTGATATCTCATGATCTAATTAAACTCATAGCAAAAGATATTAGGTTTTGTCTTGATAAAGAGAGTGTGATAGTTCTTAGGAATTCTCTACATTCCTCCATCATCAGATGATCTAACATTGAGGCTTATTGATATAGATATAATAGTGTCAGATGATAATAAATTATGAGTCCACAGAAATATTTAAGGTCCACATAATATTTTGTGTTTGTTTGGTTGAAATGTATTTACTACTTTAACTCAAGAAATTGTGGTCCTTGCAGTGGCATGCAATGATCATGGAAAGGTTTTTGGATCAAGGGGAAGGTGTGTTGTCATGGAATTATTCTTCACATGCTTTATTTTCATTTTATATTTTTTAAGATTGTATATGGGGCCACGGTCTATGTTAAAGTCCACATCCTTATTAGGCTAAACTAATGAATGTTATAATATGTTGCATTGAATATATAAAGGAGGTTATCCCTCAAAAATAGAGTTAATAATTAGTGGATGTGAATTAATTATTGTTTAGTGTGAAGAAGTAAATGGGAAAACAGTTAGAGATGAAATTAGTCATAGTTGTGTAAACAACAAACTATAATCTACATTTCAAAGAATGTGCTTCACTCAATTCATTCCTTGTAATCAGTTTTTCTTGATCTAATGTTGCTTTCTTAGTCCAGATTTATCTCTTCTATATTTCCTTGAGGCTGGTAACTTTTCTAGGGTTGGTTCCTTATCTTGAAATATCCTTTCTAGGGTAGTGTTCTCCGTGAAATCTAGCCTAATGTAACACCTCTACCAGGGAACCTAAGAGGACCTAGTTATATGGCTAATGTTTACCACTACTGTCATGTTTACTATAATGTATCATGGCTAACTTTGTATATTATGCAATTTTATTTTGTTGTTAGCTATAATCTTTGTTTTACAAAAAAATAATTTCCTTTTTCTTAATTTATTGGGTTGTCCTCTCAGGCTCCCTGCTGGGGGTGTTACATCTAAACTCTTGCAATTAGTTATTCATATAGTGTGGGTTTGACTCTCATTCTGGTTTTTCCCTCATTGGGTTTTCCATGTAAAAATATGGTGTTCATGTGTTTGTGGTGTCATTGTAATATCTTTCTGGAAGTTAGTTGCATAAAATAAATAATAATCATTGGGTAAAGTTAAAGATTTCAATTTTAGTGCATGTTTTTTCACCCCCCTAAATTCAGACATTTTTTCAACAAAATCCATAGACCTAAGCATGCCCACATCCCAAATGGTGATTATAATAGATATGCATATTGGCCTTTCATATTTCCTAACCTATTTATTATTCTTGATTTGGATGATATTCCTATGTTTCTTATGTTTATACATCTGATTTCCACATAGGTAATTTCTAGTTACCGTCTCGCATAATTTTGAAAGACTAATGACAAGTGTTTATGCACATTTGGTTGTTTATGAATTGTCGTTACCGAGTTAATTAAATTTAATTATATTTAAAATTATTCAAATGTGATTTGATATTTACTGGCAAGCATGTCATATGTGTATTCAATTTAATGAGAATTGAATGGTTTATTTAATTGAGGGATTTTGGGATTTTATTTATGGCCAAGTATAACTTGGATTTTATATTATTTCTATTTCCTTTTAAAAATTGAGTTTGAAATATGAATTCAAAGTTCATTCTTAACACGTGGTGTTTTATTCTCCATTTTTCTCTCAAACCCTCTTGGTTGGAAAAATCAATTTAGTGGGATTGTGGGATTTCTTGGGGTTGATTTTTTGGGTGTTAGATCAAAATATTTATTTGGACAAATGTAACTGGTTGTCTAAATATTTCTTCTTCACATTGTGTGTGTAGTTCTTTTCAAATTCGAGGATTTCTCTAAGTTGAGGTAGGAATCCTTTTTGAATAATTAGTTTTGCATATGAATTGAGATATATTATTTTTAAATGGATTTTAAGATTATTTTAAACATGTTTCCCACTTTTAGATTTTTCATTTGATGTATTTTGGGTTATCTATGAGTGAAATATAGAAAATGTGGGTTTTATGGTGTCATTTTGCCTAAATATTTATGTGTGGAAAAAATGTAGATATATCACATTTATGTGTTGTTTTTTATGTGTGAGCCAATGGGATTTCCAAAAATTACAATATTTTAAGTTTTAATTTTTGAGATTTTTTAGGTCCATCAATGGTGTGGCCGTTATGACTGGTTTTCACCAACTTTTGGAATTTCTTGGAAAATGGATTCTTATGTTTTGCATATGAAATTGTGATGTGGAATAATGATTATATATATATATATATATACAAATTTGATTATGGGATCATTTTGATATTTGTATTCTTGATGTGATACTAATTGAGTATGGCATGTGCATGATTAAAAGGGTGGCATTTTGATAAATGGGTCTTTTGTTGAATTGAGATGTTTGCATGGATTTTGGCATTGTACTTCATTCATGGGAATGAGATGAGATTGGGTTTGAGAGTTATATTCATAATTTTGGAGTGGCTCTCAATGGGCACCAATGCCCAAAGTGGTCACTAGGGTAACTCAGTGGAGAGTTGAGAAAGGTAAGTGATAAAAGGAATAAAACAATGGGGAAAATCATTATAATAAGATAAATTAGGGGAAATTAATAATAATAAGATAAATTAGAATTACCCTTGTATCCCTTGAGTGATATATAATACTAAGCACTTAATGGGAAAGCATGGCCATTTGTGGGGCATTGATCTAGTAGGATTGAGCCTCCTTGTCTTCATGAAAGGATTTAACACTCCCACTTCTTAGTCTCTAACATCCAAATTCTATGTAGAGTTTTATAGTGAACTTGTTTGGATTCATATCTTGGAATCACCCTTTTTGTTGATATTATATTGTAATACATTGGATTTCCTATTTGGGCTGTCTATTTTTCTTGAAGTGTATACATTGTGTCTTATATGTGTGTAAGCATTTAATCTCCCCCATGTTCACTAAGTAACTATTTGGGCCATGTGAATATCTCCACAAGAAAGGTAGGATGGACCTATGGGTTCCACATGATTGGGTGGCATTACAAACCACCATAGGAGACATGTTTACAAGTTTGGTATCAAAATTCAGAGGCTACTTCACCCTCTTCCTTGTTTTAATTTCTCTTATTTCTTAGTTTCTAAAGTTGTAACAAAATGTATTAAAATAATAAATGTAATATTTTATACTATGTTTATTGAATGTCCTAATGAAGGAAGGAATGTACTTTATCCTCATGTTTTAGTAGATGCTTTAGTTTAGAAGGTTTAACTTGTTTTTCTAGTCAAGTTTAGTGAAAAAACACACTAGGTTGTCCTTCAATGCCTATATTATTCGACACATGTGCCTAGATTTTAGTGCATGGAAGTCACTAGAGTGGGTTCATTTTTTCTCACTAGGTTGGGTATTTTCTATAGTGTTTACATGTGTATGTTGGCACATGAGCTCTTAACCATCTACACATATCTTTCAGCATCTATGCCTCTCCTTCAATGCCTATTCCTATCCTTTTTCATATTCACCTAATTTAGTTCAAATTATTTGGATTGTGACACATTTTTTGATGTAGGGTTGTTAGATATATTTATATGTTTGGTTTTTAGTTGTAATCTCACTTGTTAGGATCCAAAGGTTAAAAAAACTAGTTATATGTCACTTATCAAGAAATATCAGGATTTCAACTTTCGTCTATCGCTCATTGGATCTTAGGAAGAAAGTTTTGATATGAACTCTTTTTTGGGTATTTCAAAATGAACCTATATTTGGTTAAGCTTCTACATGAGGTTGACTTAATCATCTCTTTGTGTAGTTATATGTCCTTGATCATCTTAGTGTAGTATATAGCTTGTTGGATCCAATTTAAGGTCTTTTGGAAACTTGAGGGATAATTAATTCCATATTAGTTGTGAGCTTAGGATTCATGGAACCCTTAGAAGGTGGCTTAGACCCCACTAGTGCAGCATTAAAAATTGACTAGTTGATTTAACCTCATTGTTAAGCGCAATCCTCTTGTATGTTAATACAATTGTTTCAAAAAATATTGTTTGTATAATATTATGCATGTTTTACCCTATGATTTAAGGGTTCCTTAGAAATGAATTACATCTAGTATTAGAGCCCATGTTCATGGACTATGATATTTGGTGTATATGTGCTCATTAGTTTTGGTGTGAGTGTTGTGTTTTTTTTTATATTTTATTCCTTGATGCTTATCAGTGTCTCCCCATTACTTTATTATGTCTCATAGATATGTTATGATACCTCTGATGTATATATTATTTTTATATGAAGTATGCCTCCTAAGGGAAGAGGTCATTGGTGAACTCGAGTTTCTCATTTTAATACATGATATAATCCATGTCATTGGAGCACCAAGAAGATCATCATGAGGAGAAAGATAAAGATGAGAAATATGTTGGTGATTAAAAGGGTGGTTAGGATGGCGGATTTGTGTGTCCTTAAGTTCTCAATTTACTCCAAGATATTATTCCATCATTGGTACCTTAATAAGAGGCATCCTAGCATGAGAAATCCCACCCATTATACCATAGTCATTAGTATGATATAGGATATCATGACTAGTCATAGTCCGAGTGGCTCTAGGGTTGATCATGGGAGAGGTAGAGATTCCCCTCATAGTAGAGATCATACATTAGTGAATGATGACACTATTTAAGTACAACACATAAGATATATTATCATGTCACATCCACTTAATTTTGATGTCCTGTGTGGTGGTACAAAGTTTGAGACCTAGTTGACTAATCTTGATTATTTATTTTTATACATCCATATGGGAGGAATAATAGGGCTTTATGTTCCACCATGCATCTTATGGTTTTCATGTCTACTTGGTGGTGCATGGAGGAATAAAATTTCCACATAAATATTGATTTAGTCTTGTGGGATATATTCCTAGAGTGGTTTCAACCATATTTTATTTCTAACAACTTTTATCATAAGTGTGCTTATGATTTCCATGATATATGAAAAATTACTATGATAGTTGAGCAGGATGAGAATAGGTTCTTTGAACTTAATAATTATGCTATCATATCTAATTATGAGCCTATGTTAGTACATTATTTTATTTAAGGACTTAATTCTAGCATGAGTGATGGTGTTTAGGTATTTGATCCCAAATATTTGAAGGTCAATGTGGATAAGGTGAGTGTATAGTAAAAAATTGTATACCCCCTATGTAATTTTTCATGCACTTTTGTAACCCCTTTAGTGTCCATTCCTTTAGTATTTTTCTAGGTCCATTTCAACCATTGCATCATCCTTTACCTCTTAGGATTCTCAAGGTCATTTTCAACATCCTTCTTTTAGTGTCACCTTTGCATGAGTCACATGTCTCATTTGCCTATAATTATTTTTTTGCATGATTTGCCTAAAGTGCACCTCATAGACATGCGCATGTTTTTCATTTGTCCTTCATAATCCTAAAATTCAAATATCATTCCTAAGCACGTGTTCCACTTGTCACCTACCTTGGTTAGTAAAAATGGATTAGAATCTTCTAGAATGGACCGAAAGTCTCTTTTTCCCTCCATTTATCCCTTTTAATCGATCTTCTTTCCTTATTCAATATCCCTTGGAAAGTTCTCTTGAAAGCTCTCTTTTAATCTCTTGGAATTTTATTTATTTTTCTTTCTCTCTTTATCTATCTCACTACAACACTCTCTTTTCTACATCACTCTCAAACTACCACAATTATCCATGCATGTCTCTTTTATTTCTTATGCCTAACTGATAATATATTTCTATCTCTCTTGTGTCTTTGAGAATCTTTGTATTTATCACATCCACTATCGATCAAATCTTTTTTTTTTCTATTTGTCTTTTGATCTGTCTATCTATTTGGCTACTGTGGAGGTGGGAACACCAAAACAGGGACTTGACTAAGAAAGGTCTTCGAACAACCCAAACAATTTTTCCACTCTCGTGTGTGTGTGAAAATTTATTGGAGGCCTTCAAATGCATGAGGATTTGCATATGTTTTGCTCATTTTTTATTCTATTTGTTTCTGTCATTTAATACATTTTACTAACTTTTTAACTTTTGGGTTTTGTAGGTCATCTGAAGTACAAATCTTGGGTTTTGGACATCTTGAGTATTTTTTTGGTCTATATAGGACTGCACTGTGCCGCACAGATGTTTTCACATAGAGTTAGCATCCTTAACCGAGACACTCAAATTTGAACCAAAGACTCTTTATCATCTTTTATTCCTATATATGTAACCAAAATATTATTTTTCTTTATCTATAATAAAATACTTCCACTAGTTTAGCTAATTGAAGATATCTAAATGTGTTTTGTAAACCTGAATCTCAAGGGAATATAGTCTTCCTTTAGAAAGTTCAAAGTTACTCCACTAAATTTTGGTGAACCCGATGTGAACACTACTTCTACACTATTTTTAAAACCATTCTTTATCATTCCTTTGAGAATTCATACCTAAAAAAAAGGGATGACTCAAAGTTTCATCCTCCTCAAAAAATAAATACAAATTTTTGTCGTCAATTCAGAAATAATATGTTGGCATTTATTCGACTTGATTATGCATTGTTTATTTAATTCAAGGTGTTCTTTTCAAAATTCATTTTCTATCTGATTTACCAATTCTATTTCTAGTTTTATTCAAAGAAATAACATCGGTCCTTTTCATGCATGTGGTGGTGACTTGGCTTTTCCTATGTTCCTATATGCCTTTGATCCTTCTTGTAAATTTCCTTTTGTTTCAGAAGATATTTTATTGCAAGAAGATGAGATCATTGACATTATTCATATTGTTACCCTACCATCCCTTCACTCTAGTCTATTCTCCTAGTCTTGATATGGTGCATTAGTGAAGGATAATTATTCTATCACATCTAGTCTCCTAGAGTTTTATGTTGACAAAGTTATTCCAACTAATTATTCTTCAAATCTTAATGAGTCCATGAATGTGATTAAATTATTTTTTCCCCTCGCACACCAAAGAGACTACCTATTTGCATGTCTATAGTTATTCCTTCTCTAAATAATTTTTTTTCAATTTGCAGTGTTCGTTTCAAAAAGACTCACCAGATCTTTTTACAAGATACATAAAGTCTAACGCTCATTCCTAGAGAATGGTAGATCATACTTACAACACTCATATAAATAAGTGAAATATTAATAATTGATCTTCATTACCACCTTCTCAACCAAATTTTCCTCAAGCACATAAACCTCCAACTAAGAAACCTAGTGACTTTGATCTTATTGATAAATTTTGAGTTACTCCTACCAAGGTCTCACTATGGGGTTTGCTTTAAATTCTGCTAGTTTACCAAGGAATGTTTCAGAAATCTATTCAAAACATCCCAATGCCTTCTTCTACCAATATTTTGGATGCAAATGTGTTGGTAGATCATATTTGATTACATTCACCAAATATCACATTCTATTTGCATGAACTCCCACCTCAATAAATAGGAATGCAAGGGACCCAATAATGATCATTGTGTATGCTAATGGTATAGGCATTAGGAATACTCTCATTGATACTGGTTCATCTCTCAATTCTTTTAGTCTATACCTATTACCCAAAATTAAGGTGGATCTAAATTCCCTTGCTGCGTCTTCTTTGTTTATTCATGGATTTTATAATACTAGTAAGAAAGCTTTAGGCACAATTATTTTCTTTGAAATTTAGATCAGTTTTTATTCCAACCTTGGTGTATTATTTGACCATACATTCTTCTCTTGGGTATAACTTGGATTCATGCTTTGGTAGTAGTTGGTTCTACTCTTCATGGTGCTATTAAGTTTGTTCCTAACAATAAGGTGGTTACAATCAAAGATGACCTTGATGCTATGTATTTATGTCAAATGATAGCTATTAGTCATGCTTCATTTAGAGCTATATTTCAAAACTACATTCCATCATTATCTTCTAGTATTCCAATAGATGTTCTAGTAGTGTATCATGAAAATTAGATACATAATTATTTTTTTTCCAAAGAGGACACTCCTAAGGAACAAGCTCCTCCTGAAATAGAGAATCCTAATTCTACCACTTCTCCTCATTCATCTCCTTCCAAATAAAATGGACTTCTTGGTAATGATTGGGGCCCTCTAGACATTAAAAATTCCTTCACTAGAGAATATAAATTTTACTCTATCCACCTTTTTATTCCAAAAATATCATTCGCACCCAATTTAAAAGATTATTATTCTTTTGTATTGTAGGAGTATGTGAACACTATTGATTATACCATTCATAGTGATCATCCCCTTTTTGAGGAGTTTCAATCATGTTATGGCCTAAGATTCAATACATTTCTAAGTGTAGATGCAAATGAGATAGTCTTAGCTTCATGGAGAGATGTGTTAAGATTCCTTTGGAACTAATGTCACATTCCTTTACAATGGGATTTGGTTACAATGTTTTTCCTCTGTCTAAAACCTCTCATCCATCATATGATGTCTCCATTTCTTCTTCTTGTGAGTGGTCAAACTTTTCTCAAAAAGAGAAAGGGTTTCTTCCTACTCCTCATTCTTTATCTAAATAAGAGCATATTTTTTAGGCTTCCTGAATCCCACTTGATTATTGTTCCTCATACACGTAAGAATATCCATATGAATGATGAAGAAAGAAACTATTTTTTTCCTTATCATCAATTGTCGGGTCATTCCACTAGTGAATATAATACCTTTTCAAATAAAATACAACTTCATGATTCAAGTGTCATTAATATTTCATCTACTGATACACCTTCATCTTCTTCTTTGGATGAAAAGTGATATTGATTCTTATCTCAATCTTTTTCTTTCTATATTATTAGCATTTTCTCATGGGATTATTACTATTAGTTTACTGAGAGTGGGGTTGAATTAGAAAATATTGAACCTTATAACTTAAAACTTTGGTCTCTGATTAAACTCGGTAACTTAAATAATAACAAAAATTGAAACTAAGATAACTCTACTTATATCAATCAAAAACATATACCATATGCAACTAACATCCACAATTATCAATGCAACACACATAATGCCAGATTTAATGAAGAAACCCAATTTGGGAAAAACCTATGTGGGAATTGTCACCCACAAGAAGAAATACTCTTCTAAAGTATTCTCGGTTAAGATCCAATCCTGTTAAATATTACATTGCACATTTGTTAGCTGTGAACATGTTAGGGGATTTACCTTAGATCTATTAATATATTCACCCTATTAGGAGTGGCCTGGTTAGAGACCTTAAACATTCATCCTAGAATTTTACATTTCTCAAGGATTTACAAAAGGACTTATTAGATCCACTTGGTTAAGAGATTTTTAGGTTACAAAGGTTAATAAGAAACAGTATAATTGGTGCAGGAGCACCTAGGAAACTCCCTAAATATTATTCAATTTTGGCTTGTATTGACCCTAAAAAAGTCAGTAGGTTTTTAATTTGACCTTAGAAGGTCTTGCAAATTGTGTTACTAGGTGGATTAGACTAGGTTCAATCCAACCTAGATGTTTATTGCTTTCTAGTTGTTAAGTGCTAGATAAGACTAAGGTGGGAAAATTGGTTTAAAAGTGTCTAAAAGCCTTTAAGGCTTATGAAAGGGTAGGATAGTGCCTAAAATGGTTCCTTGATTCATTCTACACCATTCTAGGTTGAATGGAGACCCTTAACTACAATTATGCCAAAAGATGTAATGTTGTCATAATGTTGCTTGACAACAATTTAGCAACTTTTTATGTTGCATGACAAAAAATGGAAAAAATGGATTCCCTTAGAGGAAACATGATGGGTAGTTTCCATAATGGCATAGAATCATGGGCATGACATTTTTAGGTAAAATATATCCCATTTCCCAAGGCATTGGGTAGAGAAGTACAATTTTTGAAGTGAATGAAAGCTTTGTGTTCTAGTTTTTAGTAACAGTCTACTTGCATTGAGTGTGAAGGTGACCAGATGGATTGAAGTGTGAAAGATAGTGTTTTTTCTGAATAGTAGACATAATCTTGAGTACTTTCTGTTTAGTAGCATAGTGATTTTGAGTTCATTTGTTCATCTTAGTAAATTGTTTTGTAAATAGTCCAGTTGCTGGTGTAGTTTAGGCAGTTTTGGGTTTCATGGCTCCCCCATAAAATCCAATAGTGGAAATCATCTGTGTCTAGATGGATATGGTAGGGGAGACTCTATACATTGTAAATATGTAGGTAGGAGGTTTGAACAGTCATTTTTCTATTTTTAAAGTCATTCCCTAGGTGAGTATTGAGTGTCGGGTTAGTGGCTTGACAGAGTGAAACAGATGTGCATTTGCAAGGGAATAAGTGAGTGTTCCAAACCAAGTGTGGTTTCAGAGAGTTTTGACTGCACATTTCTAGCCTAATTATCCCTATTAGACCTAGTTTTCAGGGATCCACTGTACGAATGACCTAGGAGCCTAAGACCAAAAAAATATTCAAGGCCTTGGAAAAGGGTATATGGATCCTAAGTTATTTTTTGGGGTTATTTGGAAGTTTGGAGAGAGAATTGAGAAAAACTCTCTGTGTAGGGTTAATTGAGCAATTAGGCCTATTACGTTAAAAAGAGAAATAAATATTGAACTAGATTGATTAAGGCTTTATGTCCCAATCCAATGGAATAAAAAGGATGTAAATTACTTACATCAATGATGGATACACCCCCTGTAGCACTTTTGGAGTTGTGTTGAATATTTTGCACTTGGAGTCATCCAAGATAGAGTAAAGATTTGAAGGTAAACTTAATGGTAGTGATCCATTAAGGTAAAGCACAAAGAGACTAAATCTTGGAGTTGAGTTAGGATAGTCTTAGGATAGAAGAGAAAAGACTATTAAGGTCCTAGAAGTGAGCTTAGGATCTAGGGAAGGCTAGGACAAGTAGAGTCCTAGATAAGGAATTGTGCAAGCACACCTTGGAGTATCTCTATCAGATTGGTATTATAGCTGGTTTGATTAGGCTTGTGGTGAATGTTCCAACCAGAAGAGTTAGTACAAATGTCTAAAATGGTGAAAAATTCTAAGTTGGTGAAGAAGGTAGATGAGGAATAAGAAGAAAATAGATTGCTCAGAGAGAGATTGGCACAATTGGAACACAAAGTGGACCAAGTGGAAGAAAAGATTGAAGAAGTGAAGGATAAGGTTGAAGGGAAAGGCAAAGACATTTCCATAGATGATGAAATCCCTGAAGCTAACCCTTTCCTTACTGAAGATCCATTCTTAAACTCGCTACAGGATTTGAGTGGTAAAGTACTAGAAGGAGTTCCTATCTTTAGTGGAAAGATGGAACCTGAGATAGTCATAGATTGGATAGAAGGACTAGAAAATCACTTTGAGTGTAATGACATAACTGAAGCTCAAAAGGTTAAAGTTTCTAAGGACAGACTAAGAGAGTCTACACTCACTTGGTGGAAATTTATCCAAAATGAGAGAGAGAAAGAAGGAAAGAAGCTCATTTCAACATGGAAGGCTATGGTTGCAAAAATCAGAGATGCTTATGTTCCTGAGGATTATGAAATCCAATTGCATAAAAGAAGACAAGGTCTAAGATAGAAGGACTTACATGTAAACTCCTATACTAAATAATTTTAGATATTATGTATGAGGTCTTGAGTTGCAGAGGATGAGAAGGTGAAGGTAGCTAGATACCTTTGATGATCATATTTTTCCATTAGTATACAAGGGAAAATAGTTTTGAACCATTGATAACATCAACACTGAAAGACAGGTTTATAGTACAACCTGACATAGTAGTTAACAGAGGTCACCAAAAATTTTAAGTACAGTGGAACCCAATAGAGGAACCCGAAAGACAACTTCACAAGGGAACCCAACAACACATGTTACAGTATAAATCAACAACATAACCTGTAGAGTAACCTGAAAAAGTATTCAAAAGTGTAACTGACATAACATACAATAGAGGAACTCGACAAATAGCCTACAGAGTAACCCGATAGGCAGACTACAGAGAAAACCGAGCACCAATCTACCGAGAGAAAGTTTTAATTCCGAGAAATGTTGATCTGAGTTACACATCAGATAAAACACTTAAGTTTTATATTTATCTTAAAGCTTATCTTTAAATCCATTTCTTGAGGGACAAGTAAAGAAAGCATAATTGATTTAATCAGTCTAACTGATTGAAAACATGCAAACTAGGAGATCAAGGTCAAGTTGTAAACCTTTGATCATAGAGTTATCATTGCAATGTGTGAAACTGATTTAGGTCAAATTCATTGTATAAATAGATGTGTAATCAATCAAAACAAGATGATGTGATGATGATTGTATCTAAGGAACACATATAAGGATCAAAGACAAAATTTTATGCAGAAGAACATCAAAAGATGGAATCAGTTATAAAGAACAAGATCCAAGGCTACCAAGCAAAAAATAGGTATTAATCAGTCAATATAGGTGATACATTATATTGTGAACTTTAAAGGATCCATACTCAGAAATCCTAGATAGCATATACTCAATTCAATAAGTATTTTTACTACATTCTAACAAGTGTAGAAAATAGAATAAATTCTTTGAGAAGGTGGTTTTAACAATCCTTTTGTAAATCTCTTAACTGAGTGCACACTAAACAATGTTTCTAAAGCTTTTAATAGAGTAGACCTTAACTAGTCTAAACATGTTACCCCTAACAAGGTAAGATCATCATAAGTGATCAAACTTGTAAGCCTTAAATGACCCCTTCCATTCTGCAAGTAGTAAAGGATCTGTAATCAGCAATAATAGATTGCATATGCTCAGGTCAATAAGTATTTTTACTACATTATAACAAGTGTAGAAAATAGAATAAATTATTTGAGAACATGGATTTAACAATCCTTTTGTAAATCTCTTAATTGAGTGCACACTAAACAATGTTTCTAAAGCTCTTAATAGAGTAGACCTTAACCAGTCTAAACATCTCCTAACAGGGTAAGATCATCATAAGTGATCAAAATTGTAAGTCTTAACCAGTTCCTCCATTCTGTAGATAGTGAAGTTTTGTGGGTTTCATCCCCACCACAGGTTTTACCTTCTAACAGGGGTTTTCTATGTTACCAAATCTTGTGCCATGTGTCAATACATTTCATGAATTTTTATATGAATGTTTACATGAAAATTAAGTTTATGAATTGATATTACATGAATAAAGATAGAAATGTACTAATGATCGGTAATGCATGGAATTGATTACTAAAAGGATTAAGGTTAAGTAACTAAAAATTTTAAGGGTACTAAATCACCCCTCCCCTCTCAATACACACCACTCCATTATTCCAACAACCTTAATGGTCTCAAGTGGACTATATAAGATGAAATGAGTCTCTTGACTCCTGATACTATTTAGAAATGGCACCAAATTGCAATAAAGGTAGAAGAAAAGCTAATTAAGAAACAAGATTCAAGAACCACCAAAGGTAGAGGCAAAGGAAGAGACAATAAAGGACAGAGAGGTGGATATGGTGGAATAAGTTCTAGAACAAAGAGTTAAGGAGAGACCAATCTTACTAAGAAACAAGAAGGAAGCTCCAACAGAGGTAACTCAAATAGAGGAAGGAACTCTAACAATAGAGGAAGAAGCAATAGCCAAGGAAGAGGTAACTATTTTTCAAACATGAAATGTTACCAATGCATCCACATTGGACACCCTACATATAGATTTCCAAAGAAAGGAACTACTTCCCAAGGAAGTGACAAAAGGGTAAACTATGTTCAAGAGGAGACTAGTGGTGGAGACAAACACCCTGAGGTACCCTTTGATGCAGAGGGTTCGGTACTCTAGAGCTTTTCCTCACTCCAAGATGCTTGTTAGTCTATTCCAACCATCCAATGGTTGTTCCTTGTTGAATCTTCCTTCAATTAGGATCTCCAAGACCCTCACTACCAACTTCTCCTCGAAGGTATAGTTGGTCTATAGAAGACTCCAAAGTTCCTAGGCTTAACTAGTCCAACTAGTTCACCAGATGCATAGTTTCTTCACTAGAACTCCTCCTAGAATGTTAAACCTCTGCTTAGGATCTTCCCACACATCTACCAAGACTCCTATCATTCTTCTTGAGCCATCCTAGGTCATTCTTAACTCATCCCAATACTCCAAGACCCTTTACCAATCCAATTGGTCAATATTTCACAAGGAGGCCTAATTGCCTAAATCCTAGTAGGTCTATATTCATAGTTTTAGGGATATTACTCCAAAAATCCCCAAATGACCCCACACAAGACCTTGAAAATATTCAATCTATTAACCAACACTGTCAGGATCCAAGACCCTGAATTTTGAAAGCACTCATAACCCTAGTTTCTTGCAGGCCCTAGATTTTAGCCTATTAATTAGGCCTCTGGACACTTCAGCATAAACAATTATCAAAATGATCTCCAATATTTGATTCACCTCCTTCCACCTTTGAATCCTTTTACAAGACTATCTAGGGAATTGGAGAATGCAACTAAGTCTTTCCCAAAAGTTCATGAGTGCTTGATCAAATTCCTTCTTCTCCCTGTCCTAGCTCACCCGGATTCACAAATCAGCCATACGGATTCCTACTTGGCCTAGGAGACCCACTGCAACTGCAAGGAAAGAAAAAAAAAACCTATCTATAGAATCTAACCCTTCTTCCCCCATGGTTTCAGTCAATTCCACCAGTGGGATTCTAGGGTAGAGCCATTTCTAACTAGATAGCATTGTATTGTCTCTGACAAACCAGTGACCTACAAAATCCTCTAACTTTACAATGCAAGAACTTGAAAAAAAACTAACTGCTACATATGAAATCTAAATGAATCCACTACACTCCCATGGATCCCAATCTCCTCTCCAAATCTGTACACAACCGTACAAGAGTAGAGAAACAATGCAAATTACAAAAATGTAGATACAATCATCCGTATAGAGGTGTCAGAAATAAGTGTTGCAATCCAAAATCTCATTAACCATTCCCAAAAATTGAATCCATTTTTATATACCAAGCATGGGGTAGTTACAACCAATCTAACTACATTTTGCAAATTTCTTGCAAAAGTTGCTCAAGCAACTTTCAAAGTTGCTAGCAACTTTTTGCACTTTGTGCATTTTGACTTTCCTTGCCAACTCGATGGGTGAGTTTGACTTTTATGACCCTAGATAGGATATTTAGGGTCCTAAAACACCCCTCAAACCCACATTGCACTAAAATATCAACTTTTCCCAAATTATCCCAAAGTGACCCTAAATTACCTAATAAACACTAAGGCTCTTACAAATATGGAGTTAATTTTTCATTGCATCCGACCCCTTTATACATTATTCCAATACACACACAAACACCTAAGACAGCCCTAAATCAGACCAAAACATCAAATAGGGAGGTTCTCTACACCATACTCCCCTGGACAAAATAACTCAAGTCCCTTGAGTTAGAAGGTCTTCAATGGTGACCCCACATTTTAGAATGTCCAGCTCTATCATCCAAATGGCCTCAGCATTAGGTATACCCTACCACTTGATGAGGTATTCCTCATAGTTACCCTTCCTTGTCTTCTTTATCACTTTAGAATCCAAGACACTTTCCAATTTCAGTGGCATTGGGGTAGGCAAGTCTTTCACCCATTCATCATCCTCCCAATCTGCAAGTGTAGACTTACCTATGTCTAGAGATGATCCCTTATAGGGATACAAGTCACAAACATTGAAAATGGGTGAAATTCCCAAATCAGGAGGTAGCTCCACTTCATAGGCATTCTTGCCATACTTATATAAAATCTTTAGTGGCCCTATCTTCTTCATGAATAGTTTAGTTGGTTTTCCTTTGGGTAGCCTCTCCTTCCTGAGGTAGGAAAGGACTATATCCCCTACTTTGAATTGTAAATCTCTTCTTGACTGATAAACCTTGGACTTGTACTTCTTCACTTGCTTCTGTAAAGTCTTGTTGACTTGTTCATGCAGTTCCTTCATCTATTCTACAAATGAATCTCCTTGTGCACTTCTCTTGTCCTTCAAAATGAGATCTCTCAACTCTAAGATCCCTCTAGGTTTGACCCCATACACTATCTCAAAGGGGCTCTTCCCTATACTCCTATTAATGGAATCATTATAGGCAAATTCTTCCTTCCCTATGATATGATCCCATGACTAACCATGTTGTTTAGTCAAACACCTTAGCAAGTTCCCAAGTGACCTGTTCACTACCTTTGTTTGGCCATCTGATTTTGGATTGTAGGCTAAAGAGAAAGACAAGTTTTTTCCAAGCATCTTCCATAGGGTCCTCCAAAAGTGACCTACAAACTTACTATCTCTGTCACTTACTATATTCAGGGGCAAGCCATGGATCTTCATAATGTCCCTAAAGAATAGACCTGCAATTTGAGAAGCATCATTGCTTTTATTGCATGGAATGAAGTGTACCATTTTTCTAAAATGGTCCACCACCACAAACACACTGTCATGACCCCTAGGTGTCTTCGGTAACCCCAAAACAAAGTCCATACTAAGACACTCCCAAGGCCTTTGGGGTATGGATAGGGGTTGGTATAACCCACTGTTGTTGCTTTATCCTTCTGCCCTCTGACAAATCTGACATTTTTCTACAAATATCCTCACATTCGATTGTAACTTAGGCCAATAGCAGTGCCTATTCACTTGCTCCAAAGTATTATCCACTCCAAAGTGGCCCCCCAAGTTGCCTTGGTGTTTCTCCTTCACAATGTTTTCTCTCATTGAGCATTGAGGAATACACAAAAGGTGACCTTTAAACAATAGGCCTTCCTGCAACACAAACTCACTGAAATCCACTTTGAAACCCTGTTGAAACTTTAAACATGCTTCATAGGATTCTCTAAAATCCTTTTACTCCTTATAGAGGTCCTTCAAATCATCCATCCCTACACTTTGCAACTGTATCTCCTATATTGTGACTACTCTTATACTAAGAGCATCTGCAACCTTGTTGCTAACTCCCTTCTTGTGCTTTATGACAAATGTATAAGCCTGGAAGGATTCTACCCACTTCAAGTGTCTCTGATTCATTTTTTCTTGCCCATTTAGAAAACTTAAAGCATGGTTATCCGTGCAGACCACAAACTCCCTAGGTAATAGGTAGTTTCTTCACTTCTTAAGGGCTTGTACCATATCATATAACTCTAAATCATAGGTGGAGTACTTTTGTTTAGCCTGATTCAACTTTTTAGAGAAGAAAGTCATGGGATGTCCTTCTTGGTTTAGCACTGCTCCAATAGCCAACTTGCTAGCACCACATTCTACCAAAAATAGTTGATTTAAATTAGGAAACCTAAGGTTAGGTAGTTTTTCAATCCTCTTCTTTAACATTTCAAACCCTTGGTTTTCTGCCACAGTCCACTCAAACTTGCATTTGATTCCACCTTTTATGGTGTTAAGAATAGGGGCACACACATGACTGAAATTTCTCACAAAT
>MU226470.1:3356593-3382678 GCA_018584345.1 Thuja plicata
TGATTTAATTAAAAGCACTTAAGACTTTAGGATTAAATCAATTAATCATAGGGGTTTTTTAGCTAATAAACTCTGAGAATTTAGGAATTAAATACAATGTCAGATTTATGCAAATTTGGGTTTTCTGTATTTGAAACTCAATCAATTAAAGTCAATAAGGAGAAGAATTTGCCTAGTACAATAGGACTTCGAAGATGAGAAAATTGAAGGAATGCACCAAAATTGATTAGGATTATTAGGTGCCAATTTTGGGGTGTTACAAGTGTAAGCACTCACTATCATCTCCTTTTATCTTAAGTTTTGCAACTTTTGATACATCTCTATCTCATAATCAGTGGACAAGAATTGTGCCCTCAATCTAATTTTCATTCTTTCCCAAGAAACAATATTTTTCTTTCCATTGGTTTCCCTATCATCCTGCATGATGTTCCACCACACCAATGTAGATCCCTTGAGTCTAGCCTTGGCATAACTAACCCTCTTCTCCTCTTATATTTGTTTGTAATCAAATTAGTTGTCAATGGCTTCAAGCCAATCCAACAACTCTTCTTCATTCGGGCTACCACAGTAATATGGTATGTGTTCCATGCTATCCTTGTTAAGGGACATAAGGCATCAAAGAATACCTTTTGTTCTTTATCCATCTTAAGTTCCTTCCCTTTGTTTGATGACCCTTCTGTCTAACTTTCATCATCTCCATCACTCTCATCTCCCCATTCAGTAATCTTCTTTTTTCCCTTTGTCTCGGACACACTAGCCTTCTCCAAGATGCCCTGAACCAATTACACTATGGAATCCCTACTCATTTCCTTAGGAGGCATGATTTAAACCTCTTGAATCTCTTCCACTTAAGACATACACAACCTTCAAGAAAATATGGCTCTGATACCACTCTGATGCAGAGGGTTTGGTACTCTAGAGCTTTTCCTCAATCCAAGATGCTTGTTAGTATATTCCAACCATCCAATGGTTGTTCCTTGTTGAATCTTCCTTCAATTAGGATCTCCAAGACCCTCACTATAAACTTCTCCTCCAAGGTATATTTGGTCTTTAGAAGACTCCAAAGTTCCTAGGCTTAACTAGTCCAACTAGTTCACCGGATGCCTAGTTTCTTCACTAGAAATCCTCCTAGAATGAAAAAACTCTTCTTTGGATCTTCCCACACATCTACCAAGACTCCTATCAGTCTTTTTTACCAATCCTAGGTCATTCTAAACTCACCCCAATACTCTAAGACCCTTTACCAATCTAATTGGTTAGTCAATATTTCACTAGGAGGCCTAATTGCTTAATTCCTAGTAGGTCTATTTTCACATTTTTAGGGATACTACTCCAAAACTTCCCAAATGACCCCACACAAGACCTTGAAAATATTCAAGGTATCAACCAACATAGTCAGAATCCAAAACCCTAACTTTTGAAAGCACTCATAACCCTAGTTTCTTGTAGGACCTAGATTTCAGTCTATTAATTAGGCCTTTGGACCAGTTAGCATAAACAATTATCAAAATGATCTCCAATCTTTGATTCACATCCTTCCACCTTCAAATCCTTTTAGGATACTATCTAGGGCATCAGAGAGTGCCACTAAGTCTTTCCAAAAAGGTCATGAGTGCTTGATCAAATTCCTTCTTCTCCCTATCCTGGCTCATCTGGATTCACAAGTCAGCCATAGGGATTCCTACTTGGCCTAGCAGATCCATTGCAATGGAAAGGAAATAAATAAAAAACCTATCTATAGACTCTAACCCTACTTCCCCCATGGTTTCAGTCAATTCTACTAGTGGGATTCTAGGGTAGAGCCATTTCTAACTAGATAGCATTGTATTGTCTCTAACAGACCAGTGACCTACAAAATTCTCTAAATTCACAATGCAAGAACTTGAAAACAAAATAACTGCTGTAAATGAAAGCTAAATGAATCCACTACACTCCCATGGAGCCCATTCTCCTCTCCAAATTTGTACACAGTCATACAAGAGTAGAGAAACAATGCAAATTACAAAAATGCAGATACAGTCATCCGTACAGAGCTCTCAGAAATAAGTGTTTCAATCCAAAATCTCATTAACCATTCCCAAACATCTAATCCTTGCTCATATACCAAACATGGGGTAGTTACAACCAATCTAACTACATTTTGGAAATTTCTTGCAAAAGTTGCTCGAGCAACTTTCAAAGTTGCTAGCAACTTTTTCCACTTTGTGCATTTTGACTTTCCTTGCCAACTTGATGGGTGAGTTTGACTTTGAGGACCCTAGATAGGATATTTAGGGTCCTAAAACACCCCTCAAACCCAAATTGTACTAAATATCAACTTTTCTCAAATTAGCCCAAAGTGACCCTAAATCACCTAATGAGCACTAAGGCTCTTACAAACATGGAGTTAATTTTTCATTGCATCACACCCCTTGGAAATTATTCCAACACACACATAAAAACCTAAGACAACCCTAAATCACACCAAAACATCAAATAGGGAGGTGCCATGCACCACCCTTAGAGTTAAAGGAAGGAGATAACTTAATGATGAGGAGGACCCTAATTAAGGAGCCAGTGAAAGAGGAACCTAGTCAAATGAGATCACTCTTTAGAGTAAAATGAAAGATGATGGGAAAATCTTGTAGAGTCATCATAGACTCAGGTTCTACTGACAACATAGTGTTAGAGGAGGCAGAAAAAAAATTGAAGATGAAAAGAATACCTCACACCAACCCTTATAGAGTCACTTGGTTGAACAAAGGACAACATGTCCTTGTCAATGAACAAGCTTGGGTGGAATTTTCAATTGGGAGATACAAATACAATGTGTTGTATGATGTCCTACATATGGATGCATGTCACCTACTCCTTGGTAGGCCATGGAAATTTTACCGTCAATCCATGCATGATGGAGCAAAGAATTATTATTCTTTCAAAAAGCACAATGTGACTTTCAAAATATAGTCACTACTAGAAGATGGAGAGATGAAGTCTACAGGCCCAAATTTTCTTATGGTCAGTGAGAAGGAGTTCTTAGAATCCTTAGAAGAATGAGAGGGAGGTTTTTTTGCACTTGTGTTGTTGCCAAAAGAAGAAAGTGTAGACAAGGAAGTCAAGAAGACAGAATTGCCTAAGGAAGTGCAGGAGATGTTGCAGAAGTATGAATGCATTGAGTGATGGAAAACCATCCTACCCCCTAAGAGAACTATAAGTGATCAAATAGACTTATCCTAGGAGCTAACCTTCCTAATAAGGAAGCCTATAAAATGACTCCCCCACAAAATGAGGAAATAGCTAATAAAATCCAAGAGATCCTAAGCCAAGGTCTCATTAGGAAAAGAATTAGTCCTTTTGTCATACCCACTGTCTTAGCACCCAAAAAGGGAGGAACTTGGAGGATATGTAATGACTCCAAAGAAATAAATAGGATAACCATTATGTATAGGTTCCCTATCCCTAGGATAGAAGACCTAATGAAATGTCTAGGAGAAGCCAATTTTTTCACAAAGATTGACTTAAAGAGTGGATACCACTAAATTAGAATTAATGAAGGGGATGAATAGAAGATAGCCTTCAAGACCATAGAAGGATTTTATGAGTTGATTGTAATTCCATTTGGGTTATCCAATGCCCCATCTACATTTATGAGGCGTATGAATGAAGTCCTTAAATACTACATAGGAAAATTTGTGGTAGTATACTTATATGATATACTCATCTATAGTAAGACCAAAGAAGAACATCTCAGACATCTGGAGATATTTTTCAAGAAGCTACATGAGGAGAAGTTGATGATCAATTTGTAAAAGTGTGAATTCATGAAGTAGGAGCTAGTGTATCTTGGGTTTGTGTTATCCTAAGGAAATCTAAAGATGGATCCAAGAAAAGTGGAAGCCATTCTCAATTGGCCTACTCTAAGAATAGCCACAGAGGTAATATTTCTTCATGGCTTAGCTCAGTATTATAGGAAGTTCATAAAGAAATTCAGATCAATTTGTGCTCCTATGTTAGATACTATTAAAGGTGGAATGAAAACTAAGTTTGTGTGGAATGAGAAAGCTAACCATGGATTTGAGTTATTGGGGAAGAAGATTTCTACTCAACTAATCTTGATTTTTCCAAGCTTTGAGAAGTTTTTCACAATGGAGTGTGATGCTAGCAATGTGGCTATTGGTGTTGTCTTGAGCCAAGAGGGAAGACCAGTGGCTTTACAATCTGAAAATCTAAGTGAAGCCAAGAAGATGTAATCTTCTTATGACCTAGAGATGTATGCTCTAGTCCAAGCACTAAGGAAGTGGAGACACTACTTTCTTTCAAAGGAGTTTGTAGTATTTTAAGACAACCAAGCACTGAGTTTCCTGAATTCACAAGATAAGCTCAGTAATAAACATATGAAGTGGGTAGAATGCCTAGAAGCCTACACCTTCAACATTAAGCACAATAAGGGATTGTAGAATAAGGTAGCAGATGCCTTAATTAGTAGAGCCCTGACATTACAAGAGGTACACCTATAGAGCATGGGTATTGAGAGTTTCAAAGACATATATACAGAAGATGGAGACTTTGCAGACATCTATAAGGTATGCCAAGAATACAAAAAACACTTTTATAGTCAATTCTCTTAATATAATTTGCACGGTGATATATTGTTTAAAGGAAGTCAACTATGTGTTCCTAGAGGGTCTATAAGAGAAAATATGATTCAAGAAATGCACAATGGTGCACTTAGTGGGAATTTTGGTGTCAATAAGTCCAAAGAATTAGTGCAGAGGTTTTACTTTTGGCCTAAGATGAATTTGGAGATTAGGAAGTATGTAGAAATTTGTGTTGTATGTCAGAAATAAAAAGGTATATCTTCCAATGAAGGCCTTTACCAACCTCTGCCCATCCCAAGTACACCATGGGAATGTTTGAGCATGGGTTTTGTGGTAGGATTTCCAAAGACCAAATAGGGAATGTATAGCATCTATGTTAATGTGGATAGATTCAGTAAGATGGCATACTTTGTACCCTGTAAGACAGTCCACAATGAAAGTGAAATAGCTCACCTATTCTTCAAGGAGGTAGTCAGAATACATGGGTTACTATTGAGCATAGTGTCAGATAGATATACAAAGTTTATGAGTCACTTTTGGAAGACCCTATGGAAAAAGTTAGGAACCAATTTATCTTTTCGATCTGTATATCATCCTCAGACTAATGGACAAACTAAGGTAGTAAATAGGAGTCTAGGTAACCTCCTAAGATGCCTAACTAAGGAGTATGGTCAAGCTTGGGACCAACTCATTAGACAAGTAGAATATGCCTATAATGATACTATGAATAGGACTATTGGTAAGAGTCCTTTTGAAATAGTTTATGGCCTACACCCTAGAGGCATATTTGAGCTCAGATATTAGAAGGATGGAGCCAAGGGTAGTGGCTATGTATAATATTTTGCACATTCTATGCAAGAAGTTCATGAGAAAGTAAGGAAGGAATTGAGTGAAAATACAGAGAAAATAAAAAGCAAGGTGGATGAGAGAAAACTGGATGTCCAATTTCAAGTTGGGATCTTGTGCTGGTCCATCTCAACAAGGAAATATTTCAAAAAGGAGTGTCCCATAAGCTACAAATGAGAATAATTGGCCCATGTACTATACTAGCCAAATATGGCACTATGCATACAAGGTGTAGCTACCATAAGACAGTGGTACAGTGGTTTATCTCTGGCGTTCAATATGGAAGATTTGATTTTGTAGAAAGGACCAACACCATATCCAGACCAGAGCCTTACAAAGGTCATACAGGAGGTAGAAGACCTGAATTTGACCCCTACTCCACCTTATAAGGAAGAAAAGATACTTGACTCCAGGGCCTACAAGAAGACTAGATAGAGAACCTATTATGAGCACTTGGTTAAATGGAATGAAAAAGAAGATGTAGAGGAAACTTGGGTCAAGTAGACTGAATTCAAGAAGTTGGGAGTGGATTCCAACTTACTCAATCCAAGGGTGGATTGAAGTATTTTCATTTGGGGAGGATGGTGCAGGAGCACCTAGGCAACTCCCTAAATCTTATTCAATTTTGGCTTGTACTAACCCTAGCCAAGTCACTAGGTTTTTAATTTTACCTTAGAAGGTCTTGCAAAGTGTGTTCCTAGGTGGATTAGACTAGGTTCAATCCAACCTAGATGTTTATTGCTTTCTAGTTGTTAAGTGCTAGATTAGACTAAGGTGGTAAAATGGGTTTAAAAGTGTCTAAAATTATTTGGAAAGGGTAGGATAGTGCCTAAAATGGATCCTAGATTAATTTTACACCATTCTAGGTTGAATGGAGACCCTTAACTACAATTATGCCAAAAGATGTAATGTTGTCAAAATGTTGCTTGACAACATTTTAGAAATTTTTTATGTTCCATGACAACAAATGGAAAAAAATGGATTCCCTTCGAGGAAACATGATGGGTAGTTTCCATAATGGCCTAGAATCATGGGCATGGAATGTTAAGGTAAAATAGATCCCATTTCTCAAGGCATTGGGTAGAGAGGTACAATTTTTGAAGTGAATGAAAGCTCTGTGTTCTAGTTTTCAATAACAATCTACTTGCAATGAGTGTGAAGGTGATCATATGGATTGAAGTGTGAAAGTTAGTATTTTTTATGTGTATTATACATAATCCTAAGTACTTTTTGTTGAGTAGCATAGTGTTTTTGAGTTCATTTGATCAGCTTAGTAAATTGTTTTGTAATTAGTCCAGTTGCTGGTGTAGTTTACGTAGTTTTTGGTTTCATGGCTCCTCCATAGAATCCAATTGTGGAAATCATCTGGGCCTAGATGAATATGGTAGGGGAGCCTCTATACATTTTAAATATTTAGGTAGGAGGTTTGAAGAGCCAGTTTTGTATTTTTAAAGTCATGCCCTAGGCGAGCATTGAGTGTTTGGTTAGTGGCTTGACAGAGTGAAATAGATGTGCATTTGCAGGGGAATGAGTGAGTTCTCTAAACCAAGTGTGGTTTTAGATATTTAGTACTCCTATAGACACTTATAAGTGATATTAGGCCTTTTCCAATCCATCTAGTCAGATTTCTAGGTAGAAATTAGTGGACTGCACATTTCTAGCCTAATTAGCCCTATTAGACCTAAATTTCAGGGATCCACTGTACGGATGACCTAGGAGCCTAAGACCACAAAAATATTCAAGGTATTGGAAAATTGTATCTAGATCCCAAGTTATTTTTTTAGGTTATTTGGAAGTGTGGAGAGAGAATTGAGAAAAACCCTCCGTATAGGGCTAATTGAGCAATTAGGCCAATTAGGCTAAAAAGATCAATCGGCCTTGAACTCGATTGATTAAGGCTTGATGTCCCAATCCAATGGAATAAGAAGGATGTCACTTAGTTTCATCAATTATGGATACACCTCCTACAACACTTGTGGAGTTGTGGTGAAGATTTTTCACTTGGATTCATCCAAGATAGACTAAAGATTTGAAGGTAAACTTAATGGTAGTGATCCCTCAAGGTGAAGCAGAAAGAGACTAAATCTTGGAGTTGAGTTAGGATAGTCTTAGGCTATAAGAGAAAATAATATTAAGGTCCTAGAAATGAGCTTAGGATCTAGGGAAGGCTAGGACAAGTAGAGTCTTAGATAAGGGATTGTGCAAGTACATGTTGGAGGATCTCTATCAGTAATGATATGATCTGTATAACTACAACTACCTCTTGCTTGATCAAATCCCTTATGTGCTCTATGTCACTACTGCATCAATAATTCATTAGTCTATTCTCTGGAGTCAATCTTCACCTCTTTTCTCTTTTCTTCTTTACTCGATAGGTTGACCATACTTCAACCTTTGAACTTGCCATCATCTCTGTCGTAAACATACACACTCATAAATATATAAGCCTCTATTTTTGCCTCTTACTATCCTTGATTAGGGTTTCCCTTATTTTCTCTCAGCTATCAGATAATATTTTTGAACTGATTTAATGTATTTGCAACATGGTTAAATTTTTAACTTTTACCTCAGGACTTGCACTATTCTTGGAACTCACAACTTCCTTTTTCCACTTAATCTTCAACTCATATTTTGAACTTGAATTTCCATGACCGTAGATCTTTGTTAAAAACTTCATTTTCATCCTTATCATCTTCTTTATCTTCATTCCTTCACATTAAATGAATTCTAATCCTTGAATTCAAACTTTGTTCCACGCTCGGTGACTCTGTAACTGACTTCACTTGGTGTCTGACTTTGCTTGGTTACCAACCTTGCTCAATGAGTGACCTCTATTTGGGTTTCAACTTCACTCTGTGACTGAATTTTCTTTTCTCAACTAAATAACACTTCACTTTACCAACATACTTCTCTCTTCCTAGTAACTAGGCTTGTTCCCTATATCGACTTGACCTTTCTTGCTATATTGACTTAACAACATCAAATGTTAAGTAGAAAACAATTATACCAATATTACATTATCATTGACTCATCTTTATTATTTTCCCAATTAAGTTCCTCTCCGAATGACATTGCAACTTAACATAAACCATAAATCAATATCTTGACATTAATGACAAAATAACAACTGATCTAACCATTCTACTTTCTTGTATTCCTCTGAACTTCATCTTCATAATTATTACCATCACTTAGTTAACAATATCTATCTTCGGCATTGATGGAAACACTATTAATTGATGATGGTATACTCTAATCTTTTTATTCTATCTTGTGCTCCCTCTTATCTGTTTCTTCCTCTTTGTGGTGTCCATCATCATTATCCATTCACATTCTTCCTGTTACATGAAGTCTTTCCACTTATGTATTCATCAATTACTTACTTCTCCCTCTTTGACATAAATGCCAAATGTTCATACTCCCAAAATCTTATTTAGGAAGTGAATCATACCTTGCATGTACTGATATCTCTTTGCATATAGAATCCTCTTCACAACTTTAGGCATCACCTAAAGTGTGATCACTAGCATCAAGTCACAAAATAGATATTCTAATGAATCCTAGAATTGATGCAACATGTCTCTTGCACTAATGAATGTTGGATAGGAGTAGGACCCTCAATTTATCTCTAAGATACTCAAAATCATCCTTTGGTAGTGGCTTGGTGAATATGTCAGTTATTTCTTCCTTTGATTTCACATACTCCAACATTACATGCTTTTCTTGAACTTTCTCTCTCTCAAGTAGTGATACTTGATAGATATGTGCTTGGTCTTTGAATGCATTACCAGATTTGTTGATATGTTTATGGTACTTGTTTCATCACAATAGATAGTGACTAGATTGGTAATATCCTCTTGCATACCTTTAGGTAGTTGTTTGATCCATACAATATTTGTATAATTCATAATGGTAGAAACATACTCAGCCTCGGTAGTAGACTACGAAATACAACTTTGTTTCTTGCTTAGCCATGTACCTAGTCTTTCTCCTAAGAAGAAAGCTTCGGCACTTGTACTCTTCTATCATCAATTTTCCAGCCCAATCAACATCAGTGTATACTTTCAACTCAAAGTCTCCTCCGTTCTTGTATATTAGGCCAAAATATTTAGTTCCTTTCATATATCTAAATATTCTCTTAATTGTAGACATATGTGTTTCCTTTGGATTAGAACAAAACCTTGTAAAAATCCCTAATGTATGAGAAATATTAGGTCTTCTATGTACTACATATTGCAACTTACCAATCATTGATCGGTAGAGTGTCTCATTACTTCTTTTGACTCATCTTCTTTTGATAACTTAAAACCAGTGATCATCAGTGTTCCATGTGGTCTTGAGTCATCCATGCCAAAGGTCTTTAGGATCTCCTTGATGTAATTTTATTTTGAAATGTACATCCCATCTTTTACTTGTTGAATTTGAAGTCCAAGAAATAATTTAATCTCTCCAATCATAGACACTTCAAACTCCTTTCTCTTCTCCTTGGAAAAAGATCTGCACTATGTGTCATTTCCTCCAAAAATAATATCATCAACAAATATTTCAGCAATGAAAAATGTGTTATTGCTATCACATTTTAGATACACATTGTTATTGTCACTTTTTCTTTGAAACCTATCTTTATTAGATATTAATGTAATATTTCATACCATGCTTGGGGTGCTTGTTTCAAGCCATATAGTGCTTTGTGCATTTTCCATACCGTGTCCTTGTTAGTATTCTCAAAAAATCTTTCATCTTTTTCAATATACACTTCCTTTTATAGAATACCATTAATAAATGTAGAATTAACATCCATTTGATAAACTTTGAATCCCTTATAAGCTACATGGTCTAGTATAATCCTAACTCCTTCTAATCTAGCAACAAGTGAAAAAGTATCACCATTGTCAATAACTTCTTCTTGTACATACCCCTTGCAAACTAATCTTTCTTTATTTCTGATAACATTACCATGCTCATTCAACTTATTTCTAAAAATCCACTTAGTACCGACTACATTCTTATCTTTTGGTCTCGGTACCAAAGTCCATAGATTATTCTTTTGAATATAATCTAACTCTTCTTTCATTGATTTTAGCCAATCTTCACTTTCTAATGAATCTTTCACTTTTCTTGATTCAAATTCATATATTAAGCATGTGCTTTCTCTTACCTTACTTCTTGTTAGAACTCCAACAGTCTTGTCTCCAATGATTTTACTTGGTGAGTGGTGTCTCTTCACATGCTTTTCTAAAACAAGCTTGGTAGCTGATGTTATCTCTTCATTTACATCATTCGGTGGAAGATATCTCTGCTTATCTTCTTCCTCAGTTTGTGCTTTTGGTAAGGTGTTAGGAATCTCAGTCTGTATATAAATAAATCTCTGATAATCCTTGAGTTCCTTCTTGCTATGTTCATCATTCTTCTCTGCAAATTCATCAATCCTCACATTTGCACTTTCTACAATTTTGAGAGAAGTCTTATTCAAACATTTTTAGGCTTTTCTCTTTGTAGAATATCCCAAGAATATTCCTTCATCTCCTTGAGAGTCAAACTTTCCATCTCTAGCATCTTGTAGAATATAACACCTACTTTCAAATACTTTAAAGTAACTTACATTCGGTTTGTGTCCATACCAAATCTCATAAGGTGTCTTGTTAGTTCCCTTCTTCAGTTTTACTATGTTAAGTGTATAAGAAGCATTGTTGACTTCTTCTCTCTAGAAGGTTTGATAAATTCTATTCTCAATCATCAGTGTTCTAGCACAATCCACGATGGTTTTTTTATTCTCTCAGCTATCCCATTTTTTTGTGGTGTCCTCGGTGGAGACATTTGTCTCTTCATACTATGTTCATTACATAAGATTGTAAACTCATCAAAAGTAAACTCTCCTCCTTTATCAGATCTTAAACATTTCAGTTGTCTTCTAGTCTCTTTCTCAACTCTAGCCTTGTACCACTTGAACATTTGGAAAGCATCAAATTTTTGTTTATAAACATGACCAACATCATTCTAGAATAGTCATCAACAAACAAAATGAAGTATATATCTCCATAATAGCTTTGTGTTCTCATGGGACCACATAGGTCAATGTGTACTAGCTTGAAAATAGCTTGTGTAGTCTAATATTTTCTTGTAAAGCTTCATTTATTAATGTTACCTACTTGGCACCCCCTTCACATGACATTCTTAGGTTTGTCTAAACTCGGTAGACCTCTTACTCTATTTTTCTTACTCACTTTGATTAAGTTGTCAAAATTCACATGACATAGCCTTTTGTACCATAACCATACATCTTCAATCTTAGCAAACAAAAAATTCTTTATAGAAGTATCAAGATAGAATAGGTTACCTTTAGATTTCTCTCCAATGGAATGTAGACTTCCCTTCTGATCAAATACCTCTACCTTTCTATTTTGAAATTCCATTTGGTGTCTTGTATTGTTCAACTATGCCATAGTCAAAAAATTGTACTTCACACGTTCAACTCAATAAACATCATCACATTTAGTATTGTTCAATAGAATTATAGAACCTTTTCCCTTCACAGGATATGGAGCATCATTTCCAAATCTAACATTACCTCCATTATTCTCTTTTAAAATAATAAACACATTAGTAACACTAGTCATATGGTGCGAGTAACCATTATCTATAATCAATGTATCATTTTTACTTGTGAGATCAGGGATTTTTCATCTACATACCTTTCTTCATCATTCTCATCTTTAATAGAAACATACACAACTTCTACCTTTTCATCATTAGTTTCATCATTAGAAGATCCTCCTTTGGTAATGTAGCATGATTTATTTATTTTCTTCTTAAAGTCTTTGAATCTTTTGAATTTGTTCTCTCTCTTGTTGTTATCTCTATTGAATTTCTTCTCATTATTGTCAAGACAGCTAGAAGCAATGTGGCTAATCTTATTGCAGTTAAAATACTTCAAAGGTAGCTTCCCTTGGTACTTGCCTTTACCTCTCGGTAGTCTCCTAGCTAATAAATCTTCAAACTCAGCTTCATATCTTTCATCTTGAGCATATAGTTCCTCTAGCTCACTTTTACAACTATGAAATCTTTCACTAGCACTACTTGCATATCCATCACTAGATATAAATTTTCTAGACTTTCCAATAGTCAAAGATGATTTGAATGCATATTCAATCTTAGAAGTAGTAGGAAAACTATCATCAAAATCATTCATATCAAAAGCAGTTAGCTTACCGATTGTAGCATCCAAGGTAACAATCATCTGAGGAATGGATCTCAGTTCTTGTATTACAGATACTCAGATGGCATAGATAGGTAGCAGTGTTCTCAACAATGTGCTTGTAACATCTTCTTCTTCAATATGTCCTCCAAAGAATCTGATAGTAATATAATTTTCCTTTAGTCTTGTGTTGTATAGTGCAATAGTTTCTTCTTCTTTCATTCTCATAGATTCAAAATTTCCTCTTAAGCTATCAACTTTAGCCTTCTGAACATGTTGATCTCCGCCATGTACTAGTGCTAACTTGTCCCACATCTTCTTTGTAGTATAACATCCTTGAAGATCATTAAACTATATATCAGTAAGAGTAGATGATATCTCTATCATGACTTGTGTGTGTTCTTGTCTTTCTCTTCATTGATCAAGTGTCAAAGGACCAACCAGTGGAGGTGAGTACTCATTTTTAAGCTAATTTAATGAATAATATCCAATTCCAGATATGTGCAGCCTCATCCTATTTTTCCATGTAGAAAACTTATTCTTGTTTAACTTAGGTGCCTCCCTCTTATACATCTTCAGATCTTTAACTCAAGTCACTTTAAACCTATCTCTCAGCGCACTTTCTCTAATACCAATTGTTACTTTATTGAGAGGGGGGTGAATTAAAAAAATATTGAATATTATAACTTATAACTTAGGTCTCTGATTCAAATTGGTAACTTAAATAACAACAACAACTGAGACTAAGATAACTCTACTTATCTCAATCAATAACATATACCATATGCAAGTAAGATCCAAAATTATCAATGAAACACACATAACACCATATTTAATGAGGAAACCTAATTTGGGAAAAACCTCTGTGGGAATTTTCACCCACAAAAATAAATACTCTTCTAAAGTATGCTAGGTTAAGAGCCAATCCTATTAAAGATTACAATTCACATTTGTTGGATGTGGCCCTGTTAGGAGATTTACCTTAAATATATTAAGATCTTCACCCTGTTATGAGTGGTCTGGTCAGAGGGCTGAAACATTCATCCTAGAATGTTACATTTCTCAAGTATTTACAAAAGGACTTATTAGATCCACTTGGTTAAGATATTTTTTCTATTACAACGGTTAATAAGAAATAGTATAATTATTTGATTTGTATAACTACAACTACCTCTTGCTTTATTGGATCCCTTATGTACCCTCTATCACTACTAGCATCAATAATTAATTAGTGTCTTCTATAGAATGGATCTTCACTTCTTTTCTCTTCTCTACTTCACTTGATAGGTTGACCACACTTGAACCTTTCAACTTGCCAACATATCTCTCATAAACATACAAGCTCATCAATATATAGGCCTCTATTTTTTCCTCTTAATCGCCTTGATTAGTTTTCCCCTTCTTTTATCTCAGCCATCAGATCATTTTTTGAACCGATTCAATGCATTTGCAACTCGGTTAAATGGTTAAATTTTACCTCGGGACTTGCACTATTCTTGGAACTCACAACTTCCTTTTGCCACTTAATATTAATCTTAGATTTTGAAATTGAATTTTCATGATCATAGATCTCTATAAAAAACTTCATCTTCATCCTTAGAATCTTCTTGATCTTTGTACCTTCACATTAAATGCATTCTGATCCTTGAATTTAAACTATGTTCCCCGCTCAGTGTCTCGATGAGTGACTTCATTTGGTGTCTGACTTTTCTTGATTACAAACCTTTCTCAGTGGCTGACCTATTCTCGGTTGTCAACTTTTCTCGGTGATTGAATTTTATTTTCTTGATTAACTAACACTTCACTTTACCAATAGACTTCTCTATGCTCGGTAACTAGGCTTGTTCCCTTTACCGACTTAACAACATCAAATGTTAAGTAGAAAACAATTATACCAATACTACCTTATCATTTTCTGATATTTATCATCTTCCCAATTAAGTTCCTCTCCAAATGATATGGAAAATTAACATAAACCAGAAATTAGCTACTTGACATCAATGAAAAAATAACAACTGATCTAACCATTCTTCTTTCTTATATTCCTCTGAACTCAGTCTTCACCATTATTACCATAAGTTAGTTAACAATTATCTCCCCTATTATCTTATCTTATTTTACTTTGTGTCATCCAATCCACTATCTTATCTTATCTATATTTGTTGGGGGAAATCCACTATGTTATCATATCTTCTTTTTGGGGGTCAATCCACTATCTATGTATCTACCTTTATGGGGGCCAATCTACTATCTTATATATTCCCACTCTATTGTACACTTATCTATATTTTGATATGTGTACCAGCATGATCTAATTTTCTCTATCTCATGACTATCTAGATTTTTCTACTTATTTTGTTGCATTTATAAAGCCACCCAATTATGCAAATATCTAGCTATTTCTACTTGCATCAGTGCACTATAAGAGTCACCCTATCATATGGCTATCTATTATAACACAAATTACTACCCATACCAACATAATCTCATTGATTTCTATCTCATAATCTGTAACATATGCATGACCCCTAGCAACAAAGAAATCTAGTGCATATTCATGTGTTGTGTCTTCAATATTAGTTTCTTCCTTTTCTTTTGGGTGCATTCCTCCTTGAATAAATAAATTCTAAAATTATTCTCTTCTTGTTTAGAATTCCTCTATGTGTTGTTTCTTATATTTATGGGATGACACATTGTATTGAGATAACCTTTTACATCAAGGTCTCTTTCACTTTTCTGACTCAAAACTTTTAGTTTGTTTTTTGTGTATTCTTCTCAATGTAGATATATATTTATCACTATGTAACCCCATGGCTTTGTAGATTCTACATTCTGACCTTGTTGTCTTGGGTAGATTTTTCTATCTAACAAACTTGTTTTGTAGGCCTTCACCCTAGGGGCATGCTTCCTTAGTTTAAAGATCTATCTTCTTCCTCTAAAGTATCCTTTTGGCACCATGATGTTATTTCCTTTTAGTATATTTCCTTTAGCATTCATATTCATTTAGATTCATAAGCCCACTAAAGTGGAGGCAAAATACAAAGTTAAAAATGTATACCCCTATGCAATTTTCATGTAATTTTGTAACCACTTTGGTGTCCATTCCCCTAGTGTTTTTTAGGTCAATTTCAGCCATTGCATCAATATTTTCCCTCTCAAGATGCTCAAAGTCAGTTTTAGCATCCTTATTATAGTGTCACCTTTGCATGAGTTACGTATCTCATTTGTCTCTTATCATTTTTTAGCATGATTCGATTAGATGAAAGTGCATGATGCGAACATCCACATGTCATGTATTTTTCTTGAAGAATACTAACATTCAAATGTCATCCCCTAAGCATGTTGTCCACTTTTTACCTTCCTTAATCAGTGGAAAAAGATAAAAATCTTATAGAATGATCTATAGTCCTCTTTTTCCCTCCTTTCTGCCTTTTAAATTGATTTCTTCCCTTATTAATTCTTTCATAGAAATTTCTCTTGAAATATCTTAGCATTATATGGTATTTTCTTTCTCTCTTTGTCTATCTTTCTACAACATTCTTTCATTTTCTACAATAATCTCAAACTACCACAACAATACATGCATGTTTGTTTGCTTTCTTAGGCCTATATGATAATATATTTCTATCTCTCTTGTGTCTTTTAGCATCTTTGGATTTATCACATCACCTGTCTATGAAATTATTCATTTGTCTATTTATCTTTTGATCTATCTATTTGGTTGTCGTGGAGGTGGAAAGACAAAAATAGGGACTTGACTAAGGAAAGTTTCCAAACAACCCTAAATAATTTTTCCTCTCATGTATGTGTGTAGGTTAATTGGAGGCATTTGAATGCATGAGGGTTTTTCGTGTGTTTTTCTAATTTTTATTTCTATTTATTTCTGCCATTTAATATATTTTACTAACTTTTTGAGTTTTTGGTTTTGTAGGTTATCTAAAGTACAGATCTTGGTTTTTGGACATTTTGAGTATTTTCTATTTTCATTTATATAGGAATTTAGTGTATCACTCAGACATATAGGTGTTTCACTATCGTCCTCAACCAAGATGCTCAAATTTATTCTGAAGACTCTCTTTCATCTAGTCTTCTTTTTTTGTAACCAAAATATTATTTTTCTTTATCTATAATAAGATACTTCCACTAGTTTAGCTAGTTGGAGATATTTGAGTGTATTTTTTGAACTTGTCTCTCAAGGGAATATATTGAACTCCTTTTATAGGGTTGGATTTATTCCACTATAGTGATATTAATAGAGGAAAATTTGGCTAGAGGTGTTAGAGGTTAGGTAGGAGTACAAGTTGATAGTGCACCTTATATAGGACAAGATGCATGAACTATGTAGTCATAGCTCACAGGATATTTGAGGAAAAAAATCAAACCCTCTCGTACATGACTATGGTAGTAGTAGGGAAAAATAATCAAGGTTGTCATAAGGGTCGTAGTACAGGGACCCCAATTATTAGACACCAGAATTGGTATCATAAAAATGATCCCAACATAGTCATTCATCTTAGAGTGTACAACAAAGTGCTAGTTGAGACAATTTTCAATAGTTTAGCACACCTTCTAAAATATCTGACTATTGTGGTAGAGGATGTTTCACTATTGGATGGCAAGGTCACAAGGCAGTAGAATGTCCTTAGAGATTACTTTCAAGAGCTAGTCAAAGGTTAGCTACTTCTAAGCCTACAGTAGGGCATGCAGGTAGATCTCACATGTTATTTATGGAAATAAATAACAATTAGGTTGAGCATTAGGGTATCATCATTGATAATTTTGATGTAAAGAACCCAAGGTGTTGAATTGACATAGAGAAACTCATAACCAAATCTATTGATATATCAACCCATATTTAGAATGAAGAAGCACCTGAACAAATCTCAGAGCTGACAAATCAAGATATTGTGAGAAATATCAGATAGTCACAAGAGCTAAAGAAATGTCATAGCTAATAAAACATTAATAATCATAATTCATCTTAAAATATCAAGGACAACAAAGGATTAGTCCTGGAAATGATGTGCCAAAATAATTTCTTAACATAAAATAAATCAACACTACAATGTGTCAATTCCATGAATGAATCATAATGATGATTAAAAACACCATTTGTATCCTTAATATAACTATATTTGGCTGAGAAAGAATAAATTAATAATGATAAGTCAATAAAAATTGATCGAGAATACTCATAGCCTGTTTGAAATCAAGCCCTGATCTTACAGGAATCTAAAAAAATGAACAACTAATATATTTGAGTATAGGCATAGAATGAACATGCTGTATATGAGAAAAACCCTATGTAAGAACAAAGCTGAAAAAACTACATAAGCCCCACAAATATACCATGATATAGAAGGATGTAGTATGAATGTCCAGTTTTTAACTATTGAGCCATCAATAAATAAAGTGCTCCAAGAAACTGAGAAACCAATTGTCAAATTGAAACTTACTAACTCTTTATGATATATAGAACACCGAATTTGAAGACTATAACCTCGTCTTTAGGAATCATTTCTCTAATAAAATTAGAAATAATCTCCCTTATATTGACATCTTATATTTAACAAATGATGTATATAAAGTAGAAGATTGATAAAATATGTAGAAGAAGTGCATATTTTTATCAATAGCTTGATTAAAAATATATAATAAATACTTTAAAAAGTATCATCATAAAGTATTAATATGAGAGCATTATCTGAAGAGAAAACTTTAATCTCTATGCTATTAAGATAGAAGTACCTTTTGTTTCAACATTGTCTGAATAAGTAGAGCTTTATACTGTCAAAACAATCAGAAATCAAAAGTATGATTTATTCAGTAATATCCTTCCAAAGACTAATTATTGCTACTCAAAGGATGAAGGATTTAGATCCTTTGAGTTACGTATACTTTCCTTATATGAAAGTGGACCATTTGAATTTTTTACCTGAATCAAATAGATGCACTTTTTGATGTGAATTACCTAGCATCAAATGATTTCTCATATTCTAAGACTCTGCACATTAGTCATAATGACCAGAAGTAAGATTACCTTCCTCTACTAGGGAAGAGTCAACATTAGCAATTTGAGAGTCAGATTCCTACTAGATGGTGGGATCCAAACCCACTTGAAGAGAAAAGGATTGGGAGATCCCCGTTAGGTCTCCCAACATAGCACCCATACAACCCTACAAAAAACAACATAGGTATAGAGAAAAAGAGAAACAAAACCCTAGCAAAGAATCTCTTAAGATCCTTTTAGACTGTTATAAATAAATGTTACTCAAATAAGAAAAAAATTATTATCATGTAATGAATCTCATCTAAAATATAAATGGTTATAATTCCAAATAATAGAATTTAATTCAAAACACTAAGTTTATTTATTACAAATTTACGCTACATATTGCTTCTCTTTGCAAGGCTAAGAAATATATTTTAACATGATAGTAAAATATGATAAAGAGCCTAGCTTTCTATGTGTTAAGGATTTTTCATGCAAGAACCTTAAAATAGTGTGAATGCTTGCTCTTGTATATTTCCAACTAAACTTTATGCAAGAAAATCCTAATTGATGAGGACTGGATAATATCCTCCTTTTTTGAGCTTCACGGACTCAAGAAGGTATTACCTTTAAATGATTACTGATTTGCAGTATTTGTTATAGTAGATTAAGTATTTTAATAGTGTTCTAATTGCCTTTTACTATATCAATAAATAGAAAAGTATGCAAATGACTGTGATTAATCTGATATAGAGCTTAATAAGCCAAACCATTATCTTGAAAATAGAAAATAGTAATGTGATGAGGATTCTCATCCTTCTTCCTTTTATAGTTCTCTAAACTTAAGAGGGTTGACCTATTGATTCTCTCTTTGAAGAATCAACAAACTGAATTGTATACTTTGTAATACAATTACTTGTAAATATATTATTTCTTATGAATGAAGTGTAATTGATTAATTTTAAATTTTGGATGATGAACAATTACTTTCCAAACCATAAACTAGTGCCTAATCCTATGGGCAATGAGTCAATCTTAAATCCAAATCCACAATTAGGTGATTAATGAAAATACATGCAACCTAGATAGAATGCCTTACAGACTATCCACTCACTTCTACAACTTTTTTATCAGATCTTAATACCAATATTCAGCTTTCTGGGATCATCTGAAAGAATTACTCCTTCCTTGAAGGACCTCACAAATGATTGCACAATTACCTTGTAATTGATATATTTAAATGCCTTGCAAACTAAATATATAAAAGCTTGAACAAAAATAAAAAAGAGAAAACACAAGATATAAAATAGAGATTGCAATGTATTTTATTAATGTCTAACTAGTTCAAAATACATTCAATAGACCAAAATGTACAGAGGCTCAGACAATATTTAGTAGTTTGCCTTGTAATTATATTCCATCCTCTTTAAAAAAGTCACAATAAGCTCTATATATATAGTCTAAAACCATCTTGGAATCCTTAAGAAGTAAGGATGCAACACACTTCTAATGGTTTAAAACCTAACCCTAAAACCATAGAAAAGGACAAAAGACAAGAAGAGACCAAGCGGTGGATGGAAAAAAATGTAGAATGAAATCAGATTTGCTCTTGTCTTCTTGTGATTACTAGCACCTTTGTCTGTATGTGTTCAGGATAGCCTCCAATATTTGTAGCGAGACCTAGTGACAACCATTACAGGCTAATTTACACTAGTCTTCAAGATGACTAACCTCCATGTGCTCAAAGATTAGGTGTCAGGTGTCTTTCTACTCTTCATCAATAATGTCAAGGTCAGCAGTGAAATTCTTCTTCTTCTTGGGCTTTGTAAGAACATACCATGTTGTGACATCATCCTCTACTGGCCAATAAAAGTTATGAATACTCTCAAGTTGTATTTTCTTCCTTTCCCACCTAGCATCTATAATTCTCTTGACATCTGTTATAAATTTATTAAAAAAAATTTCTGCCTTAAAGGCCTCATCTAAAATCTTATTATATATTTCCATATCCAATTCGCCATTGTCAGAATTATATACCTCTTTATTAGGTAATCAAGTGTCAAATTTTGTGCTCCATACTCCTAATGGCTTGATTTGTTTATCCCCTTATCTGATTGATGGCACAAATCTATTATAGTCAAGCCCAAACATATTAATTCTAGCCTCTATCTGATTTGCCTTGCCTTTGAAAAAGGATAAGGTTACCCCAATCTATTCTATCTATTCTCCCAATTGGGTTACAATCTATAGAAAATCTGATCTTAATGGTTGTAGTGATGCTCACCTCTCAAATAACCCACTCGTTACTGACCACGTTGCATAGTAGGGGTTCAAAATTGACACAAAATTGTTCACTTCAACCTGTAGGCCAGGCAATTTTCCATAAGCACCATATACTATATCAACTTTATCTTCTAATATATCTATCCTATACTACAAAATTTGTATCAAGGCTCCCAAAACAACTTCATTATGCTCCTAAATTTCCTGCTCTTTTTCTGATGCAACATACCCTGTATCTTCAGTTTGGATCTCATCATTTGTTCCTTCTTTAGGTAAAGTGGAAGCAACTTCAAGCATCTCTTGTAATTTTTGAGTCAGGTCTGCAATTATCTTTTCCATTGCACTAATCTTCATCAGACCTAATTCTCTATCCTTGGCAATAAGGCTTGTTTCATCAAATAAATTATGATATCTATTAGACATTTGTACTACCTTTGCCTCATTCAGGTGAGAAAAATGGGTCAGTGCCTAAGAAATCTCCAGGTCTCCTGTATTGTGTACAAACCATATTATCTTGTCTCCCTCCATCTTCTCTTGAACATTAATTAGTGATGGCTTTTGATTCTTAGGAGCCAGAGACCACATTGCCAGGGTTTGAGATTTAGAATCATATCCACACCTTTTAATCATCTCTCCTATTTGTGTCTCTATAGAAATCTTGATATCAGGCTGCATTTTGATCTAATCTACTATAAAGGCTAAAGCCAAGTCCCAGCCTTCTACTAGGAGCATACTACTAGACTCCACAAGTTGTCTTGCCTCATTAGGAGTCATATTTTCAGACCATGGGTCATATCCTTGGAGGGCTTGTAATGCTTCACTTGTAATAGCCTCTCCTCCTTGTGATTTTAATTGGGCTCCAACTTTCTCTTTCTTAGCCCATATAAGGAAGTCCTTAAACTCCTTAGTCTTGATGAATTCATCATATTTCAGGAACTCCTCTTGCTGTAGTTCCCTTTGATCTTGACACAAAATAAGGGGCATCTCAAGATTATCATTAGTATCCTCCCTCTTTTTATTTCCCTCTCTTATCAAATTTCTTAGTTGATGATCATAAGCACTAGTCCCTTTGAATAGGGAACCAATTCTATCCTTTTTCTTCTTTTGTTTTTTTGCAATAGAAGGCTCCCCTGCTTCCACCCTTTGTTTCTTTTGTGGAGGTTCTATATCCACCTCAACCTCATGTACTTCTGCCAAATCAATAATATCTTCCTCATTATGAGGTGGCTGATCCTGGGGTGATGGGCTACATATGGAGTAGCTACTATTGTATTCTGATGATGATTGCTTGTTGGGACCTTTATCCTTATCTTCAATCTGATTATTGAGTAAGACATGTGATTCAATCATATTCTCTAATCTTTGCAGATAGGGTATACTTGGGAAATATCCACCAAATGGGATCCCTTTCTTCTTTAATTGATGCTCCAAATCCATCAAATATTGATAATTTGTTAATCTTGCTGCAATTACATCCTCTTAATGGATGTTTCTAATTAAATCTTCCTCCTCATAGGGATGATGCCTTTTGGTGATGGGAATGGTAGGCGTTAAAAGTTTCTTGGCACTTTATATAAAACCCTCTATGTTAATATACCTATACAGGGAAACATTCATCCTATAGTGCCTTAACCATCCATTTATAGGGTCATAGGCCCTCTTTCCAATTGTAAAATCTAAGGCAATGAAATGCCTTGGTGTGAAGGTCCCTTTCCTGTGTGAGGCTAAGTTCTCTCTATCTATTAACATAAGTTTCCATAGAACTCCATTATTGCAATTATGGGTGGTACTCTATAAGGAAAGATATGTGGTGGCCGTGAATAGCCATATACTCTGATTAGTGTAAAATTTTGGTGACAATAGAAGTCAGCCCAGTTATGATCTCCATTCCACTTGTCAACAAATTGACAAGGTCTCAATAATTACAGCACCTTCACTAGAAGTCTAGTCATATCTACCCATAAATTTCTCAAAAATGGGTAGACTACCCAATTCTCAAATGCACAAAAATCATTATCCCTAGAGGTGTAGTTTCATACCCTTAACCATAACTGCACAGGGTTGAGCTGTCCATGATAAAACCTTCTAAGTTGCAAATTTGGTTGATCTATGTATCATCTTAAAATGGAAGCACTTCCATGTTAAGAATGTTTAGCCCTCCTTAGGGGATTTTTTTTACTACCATCATATTGTCCCCTCCTTTCTGCATAATCTCCTTCTTCTGTGCCTGTTTAGGACCCTAATGGGGCCTCTGCGAGCACCTTCTATCCCACCTGGGACTTTTTCCAGGGGTTCTGACCCCCTGGGTCAAGGTTGACCTCAACCTTGACCTAGGTCAGGGTCAAACTTGACCTTGAACTAGGTCAGGGTCAACCTTGACCTTGACCTAGGTCCCCCTTCCAAATCTAGAAGCTTGTCGGCTTCCGGAGGTCATCAAAAATTCATTTTTCCCGCTTCTGGGTCGACTGTTTTGGGTTCCAAAGCCGCAAATCCTAAATTATATTTAATATAGGTCCTCTTCTAGGGGCATGGGTCTAACTAGAATTTAATTCTCCTATGTCATCCTCCTTAGAATATTGTGCCCTAGTTTCATATAAAAGGAAGTTTTCTCCTCTCATTTTCTCTAAGCGATATTGAGCAAAAGAAGTCTTCTAAGTGTAAAAAGCACTAACCAAGATTTTTTCAAGAAGAAAAAGGTTCAAGCATCCATTTTTCTACATGTTCTCAAGATTTCAAGGTGTTCAAGTCTTCCTCTCAAGCATCCAAGTTCTCCATTGAAGATCAAGGATTCAAGCTTTCAAGCCTTTGAAGGGATTAGGTTCAAACATTCAAGATTCATCTTTCAAACCCTAGATCTAGCCATCATGGTGGTGTGATCTTCCTTCAAGATCCTTTGTGCATCCTCAAAACTCATTCATTCTCTTCAAGGTGGATTCCAAGCATACAATCATGGAGGTTTATGGTAACTAATTGAGTCCAAGCTTTCATATTTACATACTTTCTTACATTTGAATTACATTAGCATATCTATTCAATATCATAGCTTCATTCTTAGATTCAATTCCACTACTTGCTAGCATTCTATACTTTATTGATTTCAAGGTTAATTCCTAAATCAGGGTTTGACTAAGGCAAACCCCTCCCCCCCAACAAACAAATCTCTTTTTCTTGCAGGTACAGGTGTGGGAGTGTGGATTTGAACTCAGATCTGGATACCCTTTTTAGCGAACTATCAGGATCCATAAATAGCTTTTCTGTTGGACCTGTGCAGGTCAGGGTCAAGATTATTGGGTTAGGGGTGACATTTTTGGGTCAAGGTCGACCTTTTTCATAAGACGGTGTCGGATCAGAAAAATATTTCTAGGTTTTGTTTGTCTCTGCGTTCCGATTCTGGATCATACTTCAGATTTTCTAGAAACAGAGTACACACCCCAGAAAATAGAATTCTTTGATCTAAAATATTTCAAAGTTAGTACATTTATCCAATCCATTTCAATTCAAATCCTTAATCATTCTAAATCTATCACACATTTACATTCATTTCAAAACACATCTTAAGAGGGAAACCTAAGATCTCCTTCTTTATTCTTATTTCCAATAGATTGATTCATTTATGCATTGATCCTTTTTGGGTTGATCAATTTGGAATGTCTTATTTATCCCTCCACTCTAAACATTAAATGTAAGGTGATAAGTGATTTGAGTATCAAAATACTCTTATTCTATTTAACATCATTTTTCTACCTTACATTTTGGTGAACCCGCAATAGACAACTCTTTCTTTTTGGTATTAGATATTGCATGCATATAGAAGTAGGTTTTATTTTATGCTCTTGCATTTATATTTCAAATTTCATTAAAATCACAAATTTTTTATAAAAATACAGAAACATTTACATTTTTCATGCTTGTAATATTACTTTGTGTTCAACATGTATGATTTTTGTTTTGAATACTTTGATGAGGCTTTTTTTTTCTAAAGAGGATAGATCCCCTAATGAGGTACATGGAAGTGAGGATGAAATTTGTTTGAATAAGATCTCCATTGATCCTATTCCTATTTTATCCTCCTCTACAATCTCTTCAATTGAAATTTACCATAGAAGTGAGTTAAGGATAGATGTTACTTCTTCTCCTAATATATGTCTTTTCTATGAGACTACTTTAGAATATAATTCTTCCCCCTTTAGGGATCAAGCTTTAGGCACTCGTACAATGTTCTTTATTGATAGGGATGATAATCCTCCTATTTGGGATGAACCTTTGGATTTGGATGTTGATTGTTGTCTTCCCCAAGAAGGCATTATGGATGATTCTACTTTTTTGGATGAACCCTTGGATAAAGACATTGATTTATCCCCTTCATATGAAGATGCTTTGATACAAGAGGGTAATTTATTAATGGATGGAATATTCATACATGATGATGACTCTTTTTAAAAAACACACTCCCATTATGTGGACATTTTAGAGAAAGAAGAAAATATTATAGATTCTTTACCTCCATTTGGGATTTCTTCTAGTAATGAGACATTAGCGGGGAATGATATGAATTCCCTTAATGATCTCCCTCTTAGTGACGATCCTATGGAGAATCAAGATCCTAACCCATCTTCTCCTAGGATGTATTCCTTTATTTTTCCTTCTTCTAAATCTATCAAACATACTAATGATGAAATAGTGACTACTGAAGTTCCATTGACTCCTTTTGATATGGCTTCTTGTTTTGGTCTTGATTATCATTTACTAGTTGAAGAAGGATTCCATGGTCAAGGATGTGGTAAGAATAAATAAGGAATTCAAATGCCCTTACAGAATGGGGGGCATTACCATTCTTATGGATTGGGATTTGATCCTCAACAAAACACCAATGTTACCAACATATCAAATAACATTTCAAAACATGATGACCCTATGAAGGAATTTGACCAAGAGGTTGTTCTGCCTAAACTCCTTCATGCTAAGATGATTACTAGACCTAAACACAAAATGAAACATAGTCTATACTTGAAGATTCTTCCTTTTTATTTCTATCATAGATTTCATAATCACTCTAATGAATTTTAAGCTTTACATTATAAGATTAGGCAGCTCATTGATAGTAAAGTTATTTATATATCATGTGGCAATGAGTTATATTTCAATCCTATTTTCTCTAAATAACATTTATGTTCCTATTATGGAACTCCATA
>MU226470.1:3382728-3393745 GCA_018584345.1 Thuja plicata
GTAAAGTTATTTATATATCATGTGGCAATGAGTTATATTTCAATCCTATTTTCTCTAAATAACATTTATGTTCCTATTATGGAACTCCATATTATGTAAACAATTTTAGCCTAATCTTTGGGGGCTCATTGTCTCGCATAGTATTGTGAGTGATATAATAGGTCCCCTTTCATCCTTGTCCCTACACCGAGGGGGCAAGGATGCCATCTCCTTATTTTTTGTCCTTCCGGCATTCACTTTTTCCTTGGTTAAGTAGTATCTATCTATTATGTGATATCCAATCATACATGAAAATTTTTGTTTGCATTAAGGATCTATGTCTTTGATTATAACCTATTTCATTTTTTGACATTGGGTTTCCATGGTTGATAAATCTCTCACCTTGGAAACTGAATAATGTGCTATCCCTCACAAGAGTTACTTTTTCACTTCTCACATGATATCACTTTTCTACAATATATCTTGATATAATTTGATATATCCCTTGATTTCATCCCTAGGGGGCAAGAAATTTTTCTTCTTCCTCTATCTAAGGATCTACTTTCCTTAGCTTAGTGGCACTTGTTTATCATATAACATTATTTCCTTATAAATATTTATGTTTTTTACTATGGATACTCTCTTATATAAGAGGTGATTGTCCTAGGTCATCACCTCTTCTTTATTTTGAAAATTATGTTCTTTATAAAATCTTGATCTTCCTCTGGGTTAGAGTTTTATTCCTTCATCCTAAGATTCCTCTTCCTCTTGATTACAGGGGGCTTGATGATTAAGTCTTTGGTCCCTCTTTTCTTTAGAAGATGACATTTTATCCTAAGCACTCTTCTATGATGAGGGTATTGTTGATAAGATCTCTTCCCTCTTTGATAATCCTTTTTCCATAAGTGACATATCCATTTCATGATTATCTATGTTCTTGGATGTAATGGTCAAGATTATTTGCTAAGGGTATGCTATACATTATTGTTAAGCTGGATATCTCCTTACCTTGTGAAGTAGGTATTCTCTTTCTCTTCCTTATCCTTCCTAGTAGGTAGTCATGATAAGGATGGGGGCATATATATGGTCTCCCTTGTACTATATTTTACATTAATTTACATTTTGCAGCATGCTAAATCCTCGAAAGGTAACACACATAAGTTGCTAAATCCTTAAGGGGCACGCATTTTTACTTTTATTTTGCTAAATCCTTGTAAGGTAATGCACATAAGTTGCTAAATCCTGAAGATATATTCACCATTTTTATTTTATGATATGCTAAATCCTTGAAAGGTAATTCACATAAGTTGCTAAATCCTAAATGGACACACATTTTAAATTCCATAGTGATACAAGAATGTGGATCTATGGATATTTTCAAAAGCCGTCAGAAGATGCATTACAATTACAAGCACAGTTTATGGGTGAACCTGTTGGGCTCTCCCTCCTTGCTGATTCATAGTAAGGTGGGCATCTTACTAGGTGAGGTAATCACTTTCCCTTCTCTCTCTTTCTCTTTTATGCTAGTACGATTAAATCATGAAGCTATGTTATCTATAGTGTTTCTCTTGTCATGCTTATGTAGTGATGTATGTTCCTATGATTGATTTTTGTTTACTTCCATATCTTTTATCCATGTATGGTGAGTTATAATCCTTGGTCTAAGAACTTATTTCCTTGACTTAGTGATTTTCTACCTCATTGCAATCCACCAGAGTCTTTCTTCTAACTTTACCGAAAGCATGTTCGATTTCCATACTTCTGCTAAAGTGGGGGCTTAATGTATTGTCTTAAAATGGAATCACTTCCATGTTAAGAAATTTTAGCCCTCCTTAGGGGATTTTTTTGACTATCATCATACTATCCCCTCCTTTTTGCATCATCTCCTTCTTCTGTGCCTATTTAGGACCCTGATGGGGCCTCTCCGGGCACCTTCTATCCCACCTGACACTTTTTCCAGGGGTTATAACCCCCTGGGTCAAGGTCAACCTCAACCTTGACCTAGGTCAAGATTGAACTTGACCTTGACCTAGTTTAGGGTTGACCTTGACCTTGACCTAGGTCCCTCTTCCAAATATGGAAGCTTGTCAGCTTCTAGAGGTCATAAAAAATTCATTTTTCCTGCTTCTGGGTCGGCTGTTTTGGGTTCCGAAGCGGAAAATCCTAAATTATATTTAATATAGGTCCTCTTCTATGTGAATGGGTCTGATTGGAATTTAATTCTCTTATTTTGGCCTCCTTAGAAGATTGTGCCCTAGTTTCATATAAAAGGAAGTTTTCTCCTCTCATTTTCTCTAAGCGATATTGAGCAAAAAGAAGTCTTCTAAGTGCAAAAAGCTCTAACCAAGATTTTGTCAAGAAACAAAAGGTTCAAGAATCCATTTTTCTACATGTTCTCAAGATTTCAAGGTGTTCAATTCTTCCTCTCAAGCATCCAAGTTCTCCATTGAAGATCAAGGATTCAAGCTTTCAAGCCTTTGAAGGGATTAGGTTCAAACATTCAAGATTCATCATTCAAACCCTAGATCTAGCCATCATGGTGGTGTGATCTTCCTTCAAGATCCTTTGTGCATCTTCAAAAATCATTCATTCTCTTCAAGGTGGATTCCAAGCATACATTCATGGAGTTTTATGGTTTCTAATTGAGTCCAAGCTTTCATATTTACATAGTTGCTTACTTTTGAATTACATTGGCATATCTATTCAATATCATAGCTCCATTCTTAGATTCAATTCTACTACTTGCTAGCATTCTATACTTTATTGATTTCAAGGTTAATTCCTAAATTGGGGTTTGACTAAGGCAAACCCCTCTGCCCTAAAAAACAAATCTCTTTTTCTTGTAGGTACAGGTGTGGGACTATGGATTTGAACTCAGATCTAGATGCCCTTTTCAGTGAACTATCGAGATCTGTGAACATATTTTCTGGCAGACCTATGCAGGCCAGGGTCAAGATTATTGGGTCAGGGGTGACATTTTTGGGTCAAGGTCAAAATTTTTCATAAGACGGTGTCAGATCGGAAAAATATTTATGGGTTTTGTTAGTCTTTGCGTTCCAAAGCCGGATCATACTTTAGATTTTATAGAAATAGAGTACACTCCCTAGAAAACATCATTCTTTGATCTGCAATATTTCAAGGTTAGTACATTTCTCCTATCCATTTCAATTCAAATCCTTAATCATTCTAAATCTATCACACATTTACATTCATTTCAAAACACATCTTAAGAGGGAAACCTAGGATCTCCTTCTTTATTCTTCTTACCAATAGATTGATTCATTTATGCATTGATCCTTTTTGGGTTGATCAATTTGGATCCTTCATTTGTGCATTTGAGAATAAAGGGTAATTTCTTATTTATCCCTCCACTCTAAACATTAAATGTAAGGTGATAAGTGATTTGAGTATCAAAATACTCTTATTCTATTTAATATCATTTTTCTACCTTACATTTTGGTGAACCCGCGATAGACAACTCTTTCTTTTTGGTGTTAGATTTGCATTTCATATTAGATATTGCATGCATATAGAAGTAGGTTTTGTTTTACGCTCTTGCATTTACATTTCAAAATTCATAAAAATCACAAAATTTCTTTAAAAATACAAAAACATTTACATTTTTCATGCTTGTAAGATTACTTTGTGTTCAACATGTATGCTTTTTGTTTTGAATACTTTGATGAGGCTTTTGTTGCTAAAGAGGATAGATCCCCTAATGAGGTACATGGAAGTGAGGATGAAATTTTTTTTAATAAGATCTCCATTGATCCTATTCCTATTTTATCCTCCTCTAAAATCTCTTTAATTGACCTTTACCATAGATGTGAGTTAAGGATAGATGTTACTTCTTCTCCTAATATATGTCTTTTCTATGAGACTACTTTAGAATATAATTCTTCCCCCTTTAGGGATCAAGCTTTAGGCACTCATAAAATGTGATTTATTGATAGGGATGATAATCCTCCTATTTGGGATGAACCTTTGGATTTGTATTTTGATTACTCTCTTCCTCGTGAAGCCATTATGGATGATTCTACTTTTTGGGATGAAACCTTGGATAAAGACATTGATTTATCCCGTTCTTGTGAAGATGCTTTGATACAAGAGGGTGATTTATTAATGGATGACATATTCATACATGATGATGACTCTTTTTATAAAACACACTCCCCTTATGTGTACATTTTAGAGAAAGAAGAAAACATTATAGATTCTTTACCTCCATTTGAGATTTCTTCTAGTAATGAGACATTAGCGGGGAATGATATGAATTCCCTTAATGCTCTCCCTCTTAGTGATGATCCTATGGAGAATAAATCTCCTACCCCATCTTCTCCTAGCATGTATTCCTTTATTTTTCCTTCTTCTGAATCTATTGAACATACTAATGATGACATAGTGACTACTGAAGTTCCATTGACTCCTTTTGATATGGCTTCTTGTTTTGGTCCTGGCTATCATTTACTAGTTGAAAAAGGATTCCATGGTCAAGGATGTGGTAAGAATAAACATGGAATTCAAATGGCCTTACAAAATGGGGGCATGAGCATTCTTATGGAATTGGGATTTAATCCTCAACAAAACATCAATGTTACCAACATATCAAATAACATTTCAAAACATTATGGCCCTATGAAGGAATTTGACCAAGAGGTTGTTCTACCCAAACTCCTTTGTGCTAAGATGATTACTAGACCTAAATGAAAAAAGAAACATAGTCTATACTTGAAGATTCTTCCTTTTTGTTTCTATCATAGATTTCATAATCACTCTAATGAATTTCAAGCTTTATATTATAAGATTAGGAAGCTCATTAATAGTAAAGTTATTTATATATCATGTGGCAATGAGTTATATTTCAATCCTATTTTCTCTAACTAACATTCATGTTCCTATTATGGAACTCCATATTATGTAAACAATGTTAGCCTAATCTTTGGGGGCTCGTTGTCTCGCATAGTATTGTGAGTGATATAATAGATTGCCTTTCATCGTTGTCCCTATACTTGGGGGGGCAAGGATGCCATCTCCTTATGTTCTATCCTTCCGGGATTCACTTTTTCCTTGGTTAAGTAGTATCTATCTATTATGTGATATCCAATCATACATGAAAATTTTTGTTTGCATTAAGGATCTATGTCTTTGATTATAACCTATTTCATTGTTTGACATTGGGTTTCTATGGTTGATAAATCTCTCACCTTGGAAACTAAATAATGTGCTATCCCTCACAAGAGTTAATTTTTCACTTTTGACGTGATATCTCTTTGCTACAATATCTCTTGATATAATTTGATATATCCCTTGCTTTCATCCCTAGGGGGAAAGGAATTTTTCTTCTTCCTCTATCTAAGGATCTACTTTCCTTATCTTAGTGGCACTTGTTTATCATATAACATTATTTCCTTATAAAGATGTATGTTTTTGACTATGGATACTCTCTTATATAAGAGGTGATTGTCCTAGGTCATCACCTCTTCTCTATTTTGTAAATTATGTTCTTTATAAACTCTTGCTATTTCTCTGGGTGAGAGTTTGATTCCTTCATCCTAATATTCCTCTTCCTCTTGATTATAGGGGGCTTGATGATTGAATCTTTGGTTCCTCTTTTCTTTAGAAGATTACATTTTATCCTAAGCACTTGACTATGATGAGGGTCTTGTTGATAAGATCTCTTCCCTTTTTGAGGATCCTTTTTCCATAAGTGACATATCCATTTCATGATTATCTATGTTCTTTGATGTAAGGGTCAAGATTCTTCGCTAAGGATATGGTATACATTGTTGTTAAGCTGGATATCTCCTTAACTTGTGAAGTAGGTATTCTCTTTCTCTTCTTTATCCTGCCTAGTAGGTATTCATGATAAGGAGGGTGGAATATATAGGGTCTCCATTGTACTATAGTTTACATTAATTTACATTTTGCAGCATGCTAAATCCTCGCAAGGTAATGCACATAAGTTGCTAAATCCTTAGAAGGTAACGCACATAAGTTGCTAAATCCTGAAGAGATACACACCATTTTTATTTTATGATATGCTAAATCCTTGAAAGGTAATGCACATAAGTTTCTAAATCCTTAATGGACACACATTTTATATTCCATAGTGATACAAGAATGTGGATCTATGGATATTTTCAAACTCATCAGAAGACGCATTACAATTACAAGAACAATTTATGGGTGAACCTATTGGGCTCTCCCTCCTTCGTGATTCATGGTAAGGTGGGCATCCTACTAGGTGAGGTAATCACTTTCCCTTCTCTTTCTTTCTCTTTCATGCTAGTAGGATTAAATCATGAATCTATGTTATCTATAGTGTTGCTCTTGTCCTGCTTATGTAGTCATGTATGTTCCCATGATTTATTTCTCTTTACTTCCATATCTTTTTTTGCATGTATGTTGAGTTATAATCCTTGGTCTAAGGACTTATTTTCTTGACTTAGTGATGTTCTACCTCATTTCAATCCACCAGAGTCTTTCTTCTAACTTTACCGAAAGCATGTTTGATTTCCATACTTCCGCTAAAGTGGGGGCTTAATGTATCATCTTAAAATAAAAGCACTTCCATGTTAAGAACGTTTGGCCATACTTAGGGGATATTTTTGACTACCATCATACTTTCCCTTCCTTTCTGCATCATCTCCTTCTTCTGTGCCTGTTTAGGACCCCTATGGGGCCTCTCTGGGCACCTTCTATCCCACCTGGCACTTTTTCCAGGGGTTCTGACCCCCTGGGTCAAGGTTGACCTCAACCTTGACCTAGGTCAGGGTAAAACTCAACCTTGACCTAGGTTAGGGTTGACCTCAACTTTTACCTAGGTCCCCCTTCCAAATATAGAAGCTTTTCGGCTTCCGGAGGTCATCAAAAATTCATTTTTAATCGCTTCCAGGTTAGCTATTTTGGGTTCCAAATGGGCTTCCCTCTAATTAAATTTGAAATCATATCTCAGTAAATTAAACATGAAAATTAAATCCTAATTACCTAGTTAAACTCATCTTATTCTCACCCCTCCCATGGGTCCCACCTTGTTCTCTCACTTTTTTTGCATAAACATTGTATTGTGCTAAGTTCAATATAAAAATAAATCACTTTATCTAATAGGGCTGAACTACTTGGAAGTGGCGCCACCTTTCCCTTGCTGCCCACTTCCCTAAACATTCTGGTGTGACCTTTTTCCAAAGTCAACTCCCTTCTCCACTTTTGAAATTCCCTTGGGAGGAAGAGATCTTGGGTGGGTCCCAGCAAACCATCCCCCATTTCCCTAGCAAACTGTGCCATCTTCCTTTCATGTGAAGTTTCTCTTGTTTCATGTGAAATTCTATGCAATGGATGGGAGTAGATGGTGGGTCCCTCCCCCTATGCTTGTCCTTTTCCACCTACATGTTGGGAATTCAGTCCCCTTCACCTTTGCATTTTTTTTTTTTACCTTGCCTTAGGAAATGTTAAAGTAATGATTTAGTACGTGGTATGGTGGGCCCAGTGTATGCCTTGTCACCCTGTACTCTCCCCTTTTGCTGATTTCAAAACCCTTGCACTTGCATTTGTTTTGTCATGTAAATAAAAAGGGACTTTTTGTTAGTGGCGAGCTAGGGGTTAGTGGATGATAGATTTATTATTAGTAGGTAGTTAGAATAGAATTAGGGGCTTTTAGTTGATAGTTTAAATTTGTTAATTAGGTTTATTCCCTATTGTTTAAATTCTGAATTTTGAGAAGTATGTTATTCATTTACATAGATTTATTAATGTTGTAAGCTTTAGATAGTTAGATTAGATTAGTTAGTAACTAGTAGATAATTAAGTTGGTAAATGAGATCTAATTCCCTTTGATTTAATCAATATTTATGTAGTGGTTTTAGGTATATAAACTAATTTTCTTGTTGAAGCATAATTCTTAGGAAAATAACTATAGTGTTTTGTGGATGGGTGGATCTAGTAATATGTTTTTATTTTAAATTGGTGATGGAACCACTTATCAATATAGTAATTAGTCTTTTAGATGGAACCTTAACATTAGGGTATTTTATCATTGTAAGTTTTGAAAATATAATAAATAGAGAATTTGGTCTAATAATGTGATTTTCCTATTAGAGAAGCGGAATTAATTAAGTAAATCAAATGTATAGGTAATGGTAATATAAGTTTTATTATTGCAAAAAAAAAAAAAAGGGAATATGTTCTATTGTGTTCAAGGGGATTAGGGTTTATACTCAATTGTAATTAAAAGTAAATTTAAATGTTGAATTAGGAGATATTTCAGATGTTTAAATGAAAGGTTAATTTAAAGTCGTATGTTAGGAATTGATCTTAGATTTGGATTTTTAATTGATAGTTGTTGATATAGTGAAATTATTATTCAATTTTAATCTTGTCAGTTGTTAAATGTTTCATGAATGATCGGGGGTAGAGTATGTATTTGACAGGACTCGAGCTAGTAGTTAATATTAATCGAAACTGGACTTGAACATATTAGGTTGTAATCTAGGTGTATAGTTAAGTAAGCATTAGGGAAACCTTGACCTACCTATGCCCATAACCACTAACTACCATCATGATTTTAAACATGGAATCAGAATTAGATCAACCTGAGTTGAGTATTCAGATAACCCGTGGACCAAGTTGTTGCCATGTTCTGCATCTGTTTGTGCCTTGACCCTTATTCAGTCTACGCGTATACCTCGTAGTTCAAAGGTTAACTTTTATTTCTATCACCCTTCCAAGTTAACCATTGTTAGTGTGCGTATTTATATGTTTAAAAAAAAAAATTCGTGTGTGTTTTTTGCCCTAGTTTTGGGCATGACACAAATCCTAAATTATATTTAATATAAGTCCTCTTCTAGGGGTATGGGTTCCGAAGTGGCAAATCCTAAATTATATTTAATTACATAATGAGATGCATAAGCAATGAGTACTGCAGGAACTTAGGGCTTCCTACCTTATTCTAAATATCAATGAATCCTAGGTGCATCTTGTCAATTACATATTAAATGTAATCATAATCAATACTCACATAAGGGCTCTACAATTATAGAATTATCATTAGCATATCTGATGATACTCTTTCCCTCCCATTGTCTATACCTAAGACTCTGCATAGGGCATATGAGATGTATTTCATATAAAAAGCCAGGTCTTTATAAAAATATGGAGATGGATCACTAGGGATATGGGAAATGTAGTTCCTAGTTTCCTTTGGTGTGTGGGCCTGGATCAACTTAGATACAATACCCACTTCTCTAGTATATTTGGTAGCTAGGGATTTCAAGTTTATCTCTATGGAACAAGGGTTATAAATATTAAAATCTTTCATAAATGAAGCTTGATCTAAGGTCACCAAAATAGTGCCATCATCCTTCTTGATGGTATTTGAAACATAATCATACCTACTGGCCAACTCTAAGATCAATTCCACATCTATAAATACAACAGGTACAACTAACTTAGCTAATCCACTAGTCCAGGGGTTTGATATGGGCATAGGACCATCACTGTTTTTATGGAAATAATTAAATAAGTGATAACTAGAATAGTTTGGTGTTTTAGCATCTCTAATATATGCGTAATTATCTCCTAGGTATTCATCATTTACCTTTTTCCCCTGATTAGATCCCGGGAGCACTTGAAAAAACTCTTTTGAATAGTTTCTCTTCCCCTTGAGGTCATCATCATCACCGCTCTTCCCGCTAGTGGAGGCGATGCTTACTGCTCTTCTCATGTTTTTTGGTGTGAATTATAACTAATTAGCTTTCCCTTTTTACCAATATTGAAACAAATCTTCTCAAAACCCTCACTTCCCACTATGAATCACTTCAAATCTTTAGCACTGGTAATCACACTCTGGATTCTAAATGGAAAACTTCCCTATTCACTCTGTAAGCCTTGATAACTCGACTCTTACTAAAAATTCTAATCACCTATGCGAATTCTGAGCTCTGGATTCTTGGAAAGTGGTAAGATGAAAATAATAATGATAATTCATATTAATGCACCAATGTCTTTCATGAATTCACAATTCAGTCTTTTCTATCTTTACTTCTGCGTGCTGTGAAATCAATTCTTGCTCCTCACCATGGCATTTCAAACTAATAGGAGATTAATTTTAAATGATTACTTTTATTATAAAAACATTATTATATTTGAAAAGATATCAATATTTTGTTCTATTGGCTCTTTTAAAATAACTCAACAACTTTTGAAACATGTTGTCATAACTTCTTCATTCCTATTGGTTGTCAACTATGTAACATGGCGCGGAGAAAACCTCAAGTATTACCTTGATCTCACCATGGTTTCCTTTAGCGAATGTGTGACTATGTGATCTCATTATCATGGAGATTTATCCTTAACTCCAATTATCTATTGAGACTTAACAACAACCACACGATCATCTTTCAGATCAATGACTACCTCTTAATCACTGAGTGAAATCACTTAACTCTCATTCTCTTCGAGACTCCGTAACTTAAAGCTTTAATAACTTATCTTACACCCTCAGGTTTCTCTTAGAGACTACGCAACTATGTAATATCCTTGTCTCCTTCAGATTTTGTTGGTACCCATATAGAACCCGGAAATAAAACTTTCGGTTTAGGGTCTTGAACCTCTTTGAAGTAAGTTCAAAGCAGTTCAAATAGGTTCACATGGTTCAGAGTTTGAGTTTGTAGAGCCATAGGTCAAGTTTCAAATTTAGATGTGTGCCATTGTCAGACTTGAAATGTGGATTCAAGATGTAGATTCAGTTTCAAACCCATAGTCCAAAATGCAGGTTCAAGTCCACATAAGTTTAGAGTTCACCGATTCAAAAGTGCAGACCCATTTCAGAGGACCGAGCTCATTGATTTGAAGTTTGAATACTAAGATTTAAAAAAGTTCAAATTCAAAAGTACCATCTTGTCAATTCAAAATCATAGGATTCAGTGTAGCAGTTCTATTCAATGTTCATTTTCCAGAGATGCAGTTTCATGGCCCGAATTCTCAGGTATGAAGTTTTCAACTTAGTTCAGATTGGAGGTTGAAAGTGAGCGAGTCAAATTTT
>MU226470.1:3407248-3424789 GCA_018584345.1 Thuja plicata
GAAATTCTGGTAGGCAGACTTACTGCATTTGAGATGTCAAATTTTAATAACTACACTCTACAAGTTATTGAATCTGCATTCAGATCCCAGTTGGTCCTTAACAAATCAAAGAAAGGAAAGAAATGTGTGAACAGTGATAGCGATACCATAGATGATGATCTGGAAGAACTTGAAGCACTCATGACAAAAAGACTATCTAGAGGAAAAGGAAAATTCAAAGGTAAACTTCCTATCATAAGTTTTTCATGTAACAAAGTTGGTCATATTGCTGCTATATGTCCTAATAAGAATGAAAAAGATGAAGGAAGGGATAGCAAGTACAAAGATAGAAAGGATGATCAAGACTTCAGAACGTATAAGGATTACAAAGAAAAAGGTAATAAATCTTGTTATATAGCTGAAGAAGCTTCTGACAATGATTCTAATAATTCTGATGAAAATGATATAGAAGTTGTGTATGTTGCTATGAAAGATGATTCTGATGATGATGAGAAAATTGCACTAATTTATTATATGAGTAAAGGTGACCATTGGATTATTGACAGTGGTTGTTCACATCACATGACTGGTGATAAAGATAAATTTGAGACACTAGATCAGTGTAATGGCGGTTATGTTAAATTTGGTAATGATGCACCATGTCTTGTTAAAGGGAAAGGCTCAATTAACTTAACTGACAAGATCAGATGTGACAATGTATATTGGGTTGATGATCTTAAATATAATTTATTGAGTGTTGTGTAGCTGAATACTTCTGGTTACAAAGTTGAGTTCCATCACAGGAAAGCAAAGATCTATGATGCCAATGGAGAACTAGTTGGAGGTGGTGAGAAGACTAAAGGTAACTTTTTCTATTTGGATTTAGCTGATGAGACATGCTTGTTTGCACAATATAATGATGTTTGGTTATGGCATAAAAGGTTGTGTCATGTAAACTTTGATAAATTGGTAAGCATAAGTAAATAGAAAAAGGTTAGAGGGCTGCCTAAGTTAAAGAAACCTGAAAATACAATGTGTAAGCAATGTCAATTGGGAAAGATGACTAAGTCTAGTTTCAAAAGCAAAACTCATATGTTTGAGGAAATTCTAGAATTGGTTCATATTAACCTTTGTGGACCCATTGGAGAGAAAAGTTACTGTGGAGACAAATATTTTATTCTATTTGTTGATGATTACTCAAGAATGATGACTGTTATGTTTTTTAAAGAGAAATCTGATGCATTCCAGTTATTTAAATGGTACTTCGCAAAAGTTGAAAAGGAGACAGGTAAAAATCTAAAATGTCTAAGATCTGACAAAGGAGGTGAGTTTATTTCTAATGAGTTTAACAGGTTCTACAATGACCGAGGAATGAAAAGATAGATGTCCGCACCTAGGACACCACCACAGAATGGTATTGCTGAGAGAAGAAATAGATCTATCATGGATTGTGCCAGAACACTTATGATGGAGAAAAATGTTGCACAAAAATATTGGAGAGAAGCCATAAGTACAGCAGTCTATACCCTGAATAGAGTACAAGTCAAGAAAGGTTCTAATGCTACACCTTATGAGCTATGGTATGGATATGCACCTAATGTAAAATATTCCAAAATTTTTGGAAGCAAATGTTTCATACTGAAGGATAACAGAAATGGGAAACTTGATGCTAAAGGTGAGGAAGGCATATTTCTTGGTTATTCAATGAAGAGTAAGGCATATAAGTGTTTGAATTATAACACTAGAAAAATCGTGGAAAGTGCAAATGTTAGAATTGATGAGTATGCAGAAAGAAATGAAGCTGAAAGAACACAGGAACCTGAGAGTTACAAATCATTTGTCTATATGGATGAGGAGGATTCTAATACATTACCAAAAATAAAGAATGAAGTTGACGAGCAATGGCAAGCACCTGTCGAGTCATAGAACGAGGTTGTTGGGAAACAAGAGGTAATTGTCGAGCTATCTGGTGGAGATGTCAAGTCACAGAATCAACTTGAATTGGACATGAATGATCAACCTGAAGCAGAAAAAGAACCTACTCTAGAAAATTATGTAAGGAGGAACCATAAACCTAATCAAATCATAGGATCAAAGGATTCTATAGTTATTACAAGAATTAATTTGAGAGAAGATACATGCTTATTATGTGATATTGAGCTTAAAATAGTAAAAGATGGTTTAGACAATGAAGACTGGATACAAGCCATGAATGAAGAAATTTAACAGATTGAGAAGAGTAAGACTTGGAAACTTGTACCTAGGCATAGTGATAAAAACATAATTGGTACTAAGTGGGTATATAGAAATAAGTTGAATGAACATGGAGAGGTAACAATAAACAAAGCTAGACTGGTATGAAAGGGTTATGCACAAGAGGAAGGAATTGATTATGGAGAAACATTTGCCCCAGTTGCAAGATTGGAAGGAGTAAGAACCTTACTTGCATATGCAGCCTACAGAGGTTTTAAAGTCTATTAGATGGATGTAAATTCAGCATTTCTAAATGGAATATTAAAAGAAGTATATATTGAACAAACTAATGGATTTTTTGACCCAAGCAAGAGGAATATGGTTTACAGATTACACAAAGTGCTATATGGATTGAAGCAAGCACCAAGAGCATGGTATGAGAGATTGCACAATTATATGATGAAGATTGGATTTGCAAGAAAAAATGACAACAACAACTTGTATTTGAAGACAGAGAAAAGTAAAGGTACTTTATTGGCTGAAATTTTTGTTGATGACATTATCTTTTGTGGACAAGATGTGTTATGCCAAGAATTTGCAAAGGAGATGCAAACTGAATTTGAGATGTCTATGTTTGGTGAGATAAAAAAATTTGTTGGCTTACAAATATATCAGATGAAGAGTGGTATCTATATTAATCAATCAAGATATATCAAGGAGATACTAAAGACTTTTAGAATGGAGGATTCAAAACCAGTGAGTGCACTCATGGCTACAGGACAAAAGCTGATAAATATTGATGACACAAAAGAAGTGAATCAAACTCTTTAAAGATCAATGATTGGAAAGCTGCAATATTTTGTACATAGTAGACCTGATATTGCACTGGTTGTTGGTATTGTTGCAAGATATTTTGCCAATCCAAAGGAGACACATATGATGGAATTAAAAAGGATTCTGAGATATCTGAAAGGAACAGATGAATATGGTCTCTATTACAAAAAGAATGATAAGTTTGAGCTCAAAGTTTATACTGATTCTGATTGGGATGGAAATGTGGATGACAGGAAAAGAACCACAGGAGGATCATTTCTTCTATGAAAAAGATTATTTTCATGGACAAGCAAGAAATAGAATTGCACCTTACAATCTACAGTTGAAGCTGAGTATGTAGCAACAGCAGTTAATTGTTCTAATATTGTGTGGTTGAAGATACTACCGAAAGGTATGAAAGAAGAGATCACAGAACCAGTTGTCATATATTGTGATAACATGAGTGTCATTAATATTTCTAAAAACCCTATAATGCACTCTAAGACAAATCATATAGCTATCAAGTATCATTACTTGAGGGAGCTAGTTCAGAAGAAGGAAGTGAGACTAGAATATGTGAACACTAAGGAATAGTTAGAAGACATATTTACAAAGGCACTACCCAATGATTCTCATGAGTATCTGCGAGGTAAATTAAGGGTGATTCCCCTAACTAAGGATAATTACTTTAGAATGACACTATTGCATCAAATGTTATATTCAAAATATTTGACGCATTGATGCACAGGTAGTTGCACTTTAGAATGCTGCCTAGAGATGTGAAAGACAAACAAAGATAGAAAAGAGGATCATTCATAGGCAAGATGACAGGAACAACATGATACAGAGTTTAAAATAGAAGAATCTTGATGATGAAGATGTCAACGTCTTTGGCATTGTTGTTAAAGAGGGAGAAATTACAAAAAGGAAGATAAAGAGGAGAGATTATTGAAAAAGAAATTGGTGTCAAAGAGGGAGAGATTAATGAAAGAGGGAGTCTACAGATGAATACAAATAGAAAGATATTAGTGTGATCACAGACATGGAGGGAGAAAAGTTTTACAAGATGAGAATTAGAATGAAGCTAAAGACATTAATAAAAATTTGTTCATATCAAGGAACACAGGCAAATTTTTTGGATTGTATGGTAACTATGGTTGAAAATTATTGTTTTATTGTTTTGTGTTGCCATCAATGCCAAAGAGGGAGATTGTTGGAAATATTGTTGGAAAGATACAATGGAAACAATTTTTGTTTAGGGTGAGACTATTGCTATCTGTTTGAGTACTATATCTATTGATTGATGAAGGAGATTTAAGAAGAAGACCAAGTGGAATGGTTTAGTTATGAGAAATCACAAGGGTACTAGATCAGTTGGCACATTGGCAAAGTAATGAGTTTTTTATCTTTCAATGAAATTTTACTGAGAATAGTTTGTGCCAAGCGCCAGTATATGCCGAGCGAAGTCAGTGATGACCGAGCGCCAGTAAATTGCTGAGGAACACAGTGTTGGCCGAGCAGCAGTATTTTGGTAATTGTTGAGATTTGAGATCTCTGGCTGACATAATTGATTTTATTGGGATATGTAAAGTTAATTAAGGATAAGCACTGTTGATCCACACTATGTAAATGCATGGGTAACCATAATTAATGCATGGATCAAAGATTTAATTTGTGATTTCTTTGGAGAAGTAAATTAAATGTAAAGATGGAAAGATTTATTGGATCTGACCTAACGTAAGATCTACGATCTTGATTAAGAGGAAAAATATGTATCTGACCTAGATGAAGAGGTATAAGATAACTACAGGAGGTTATTCAAAGTGTATTAAGTGTATGCAAGAGGATTGCATAGTTAATTGACTGATTGGCATGATCTAGCAGAGAAGGCTGAACAGAGAAGCAGAAAACTACATGAGTGATTTCTTGATGGATTTCCAAGCAGATCTGAAGATTGAAATGAGAATGGAGGCCACTTAGTGAATTAGCATTAGAGTTGAACTGGATCTATATTTCCAAAGTAAGTTGTATGTATCAGATCACACCTGTTGATTACTTTCTAACCATTGTATCAGTCAAAATCCTTTAACCAAGTTGACCTATAAATCATTGTATAAATCCTTTACAAGGTGACATTCAGGTGGAATGTTCTAAGTCTAACAAGGCCACTCCTGACAAGGTGATTAAATCCTTTAACCAGGTCACATTTAGTAGTGTATTTTGTAACTTTTAACAGGGTTTGCTCCTAAGAGAGCTCACTTCAGAAGAGTGAAAATTTGATAACATGTTATTGGTGGTTTTTCCCATATTGGGTTTCCACATTAAAATTCTTGTGTCAACTTGTGTGAATATTTATGTTGAGTTTTACTGTTAAGTTTCTACATGCTAATTACATCTAAACAGTAAACTACATATATATGTTGTTTTTTTATGTTATTTCTACCGAGCAGATCTGAGTTGTTCAAATTGGTATAAAGTTTTAATGGGCACATCTAGATTTGAGGATAACTAATTCACCCCCCTCTCAGTTATTCTAAATTCACTCTAACATATATATATATATATATATATATATATATATATATATATATATATAACTGATTCATCCCCCCTCTCAGTTATTTCTACCGAGCAGATCTGAGTTGTGATTGTGGAGAGTATGGAAACATTGGTGCAAATTGTACAAAGATTCACCTCCAAAGAAGAAATCCTGCTAAGAGATGTTATGTATATAATCAAATCGGTCATCTAAGAAAGAACTGCATGAATAGAGAAAAAGTGGATAGTGGTTTTGAGAAAGGTAAAGAAAAGGTCTCAGAAATTAGAACTCAGATGAATCAACAATGGGTAAGGAAATCCTCTAAAATTTTAGACCAAAACAATGAAGGATCAAAAGGCACCCAAGATAGTGAGTTGGGTGGATCTACCATTACAGAATAGAGATGCAAGGATATGACTGGAACTATGCATTCAAGCCATCATACATCAGTTCCAGATATGCTAGCAAGTCCAAATCCACATATTGATGCATTAGAATATATTATGGTGCTAACCGAGTCAGGATCTCAGTTGAGCCACTCTAGCTTAAGCGAGTTGAGTTAGGTTTTATAAGAATTGGGAAGTTAGTTCTCGCCGAGCTTCCAAGTAAGCCTGGGAGAACTACCCTAGCTATGCCAGCTACTATGTACAGAGCATTTAATGAAATACTTAAATAGTAAAAATTCTTATAAATGATGAATTGAAAAGGTTATTGTTTACAAAGATTTTAGTTTGCAGAGCAATTTCGAGCCCTTAGCAATTTAGAGTGAATTTGTGTTTGAAAGCGAAGTCTGATCAAATTCTCTGAGTGTTATGGCATCCACATCCAATAGCAAAGTCAAGAAAGGATCCGAGATGTTGGTAAGAAATGTTGTCTGTAACCCTCTAGATTTTAAGATTCATCCACCAGTAGCAGAGGAAATAGATCTGTTGGGAGCTCATTCCCTAATTCCTCTAAGGGTATTACTAGTCAATGACATTCGAGGCTTCTATCATTGTAACATCTAGGAGCTTGGAACAATTGAGATGAATCAAGCATTTGAGAAATTGTTTGTAGGCGGAAATACGAAGCCTAAGCACAAGCATCTTGAGGTTAAAGGTTTAACCCACATCCTGCACATGCTGAAGAATTTCCAAATCAAATGGATCAGATTTGTTCTTATCCGCATTCATGACATGCAGCTATGGTTGAAATATCCTGTGAAGATCACAAAGACAATGATACACCGAGTAACAGGGTATCCGATTCTTGACAAAGCTAAGGCTACCAAAACCCTAACCAAAGATAAGCTAGTTGAGTTAACTCTTGTCGAGTGGGATGGAAGAGGCATGAGACTAAATGGAGTTACTGACATGGAATTGAAGTTTTGGATTCATGTGATAGCTCACAAGATATATAGTTCCAACAGACCAAATAGTGTACCATGTGAAACTATGGACTTAGCATACAAGGTGGTAAAGAACAATCTGGTATTTGACCTAGCCAAGTTATAGCTCAAGAAGCTAAGAAAGAATATGGAAAGTATCTGGGCATATAAGACAAATCCATGTAAGTTCAGTTCTCTTCTGTTCTGCATATTCTTTTATGTTCAAAAATTCTTTCCTTCCAAGGGCATAGTAGTATGGAACAAGGACAGACCTATGATCCATCAGAAAATGAATTCATAGCTGAATTAGGAGATAATTTTGAGAACATCATGGATGGATATTTTGAGAATTTTAGATAGAAAATGTATAATAGATATAGGATTCCTAAACAACTAGTTGAATATTTTAAGGAAGATATTTTCTTCCTAGTTGACTGTGACAAGGTATACATTTAGGCAGTCAAGCCTAGGGTTGCATGGGTGAAACCTCTTGCATATGAGGTTAACATAGATGAGACCAAGAACATCATTCAAGCTCTTGTGAATGAGCCTATCAATTATAAGGCATCATACTTTAGTACCTATGAAGAAGCAAAGAGCACGATATCTATAGAGATGGAGATTCCTAAGATTTTGAAAAGAGGAAAGAAGAGGTTAGAGAAGTTTGAGAAGAAGTATGGCAAGACCTCAAACTCACCTTCTATCATTGAGAGTAAAAAGGATACAGTTAAGATAGAAGATGACATATCTGAAGAGGAAGAGGTAGAAGTAGAGCCTCCTAAGAAAAAATGAGGCTAGCTCTCAAGAGAACACCTAAGGCCCTTACACATATCCTCACTACCAGTAAACCAAGGAGATCAAGAAGGAGACTTGTATTGGTAAAGATGATGATGATGATAAAGAATTTGATACAGTTATCTTCAAGAAACCACCACCTACACTTAAGTAAAAGATTGAAGATCTGAAAGGAGGTAGTGATATGAGTTATCTTAAGTCATTGAATTATGCTTCAAGGACTAAGGAGGAATAGAAGAAGATTGAGGAAGAAGTTGTGGAGAAAATGGCTAAATGGAAATATGAACCTTACAAGTTGAAGAGCCATATGACTAAAAATATGTGCAAAGCAGTATCTATTCCCTAGTTCAATGCAGTCCAAACTGAAAAAGACATAAGGGAATAGAAATTTTGGGAATTCATGCCTACTATGAAAACAAAGAGATAAAAGAGGCCATAAGTAAATATGAGAACAATCATACTCCCAGATTCAGGACCTTCCAGACACTGAACAAAAAGATAGAAGATGTAAAGAAACATGCTACAACAGTGTGGAAATCCATATTTGAAGTTAAGGAAGATGATAAGGAAGAAGTACCAAGTTTAGATCCTCCTGAATAAACCAATGATGATACATTATCCAAGGTATAGACAATTGAAGAGTCTAATGTTGAGCAAACTGCAGTAGAAGTGATGGCATCCTTGCCCCAATCACCTATCTAGAACATATTGTCTCCAAGCAAGGGTAAGGTTACAAAATCAATGGGAACTGAGCAACAGGCTCCACCTATTACTGGGCCAAGCATAACCAAGTTACAGATGTACAAGGTAAATGTTTCTTCAGCCAGTATTGATTCTTCAGTTAACCTTGATTCAAAAATTGGTACAGTAAAGTTCAATGACCTAATTCAATTGAATACTGAGGTACAAGATGAGGATGGAAAAGGTAAGGAAATTGTTCCTTCACCTAATATCAAGATCAAAGGTAAGGAGAAGGAAGTGAATAATGATGAGATTGATCTTGAAGAAGATATTGTGATTCTGAACTGAGATCTTTCCAACTTGTCTATAGAGAAAATGAATATACTTGGAGAGCTATGGAAGAAAAGAGCAATCCAAAAGAAGCTCTGAGAAGAGAAAACAAGGAACAGAGTGCTTGAAGATATAAAAGGAATATTCCAAGATGCACTATAGATTCAAGTCAATGAGAATGAATCTATTATGGACCAACTTGTTGACTTAGTCCATAAGTTTAATACACACTTAAATGGTCAAGAGAAACTACTTGAGAAATCAGAAAGAATGTTTGAAAACAAGGTTCTAGAGAATGTTACAAAGAAGATTACAATTGACCAGGTGTAGCTAACCAATGTTATTAGCACTCTAGAAACCACCGTGACCAATGTAGTAGCATTATTTGTAAAGTTGAGTGATTCTTCTAACTTTACTGTGGAGATAAAGAATAAGTTAGTAAAGATTGATATAGATATGAAGGAAAGTGCAAAGAAGTTGGCACTTGATCTGAGCACAAGCTCGGCACACTTTTTGAAGATCAAATATCTGACTGATCTATAGGCTGAGTTACTGAGAGAAGAAGCAAGGACTAGAGGGTCTCTTATAGCCATCCAGAGCCAACTCCAACCACACATGGATGCAATGCAAAAATGCATCACACATGCCAAGACACTCATTCATGACAATAATTTCTCAGTTGCATAACTTATGATAGAGTTGTCAGCCGAGTTACAAATAGAATTGCACATCATGAAGGTGCTACAGGACAATTGGGACAACAATCTATCTCAAATTTTGTAGGTACATTGTGATTTCCTATCCGACTTTGGAATTACCTTGTAGATATATTTTGGCATTTTTGTCAAAAACAAGGGGGAAAGTTCATTGTATATACATTGAGAAAATACATGTACAGTTGAGTAGAGAAGAAGATATACATTACATAAACAATTTTGAAAAAAAAAATAGAGTCAGTTGGACCCGAGCAGTAGAACATGTGTTAAAACCTGAGAAGATGGTAAGGGGGAGGTTTGACCTATCATATTCAAAGTTAAATGATAAGTGTTTTTGTCAATAATTCCAAAGGGGGAGATTGTAGACCTTATGGAGAGACATCTTGTCAATTAGTGTCAAAACACTTAGTCATTCAGTATTTCCCGGGTGATTAGTATTGCCCGAGTGATCAGTATTGCCCGAGTGACCAGCATCGCCCGAGTGATCAGTATTTCCCGACTGATCAGCATCGCCCAAGTAATCAGTGTGACCCAAGTGACCAACATATTTCTTGAGTATCATTTTATCACCCGAGTAGACTTCTGGACCCGAGTGATAGTATTGAGCCGACTTTGCATATATTGTTTGATATCATTATGTCTAATAGAAGTCAACTAATGAAGTCATTTGTTTTGGATAAGATATATAAGTAAGATGTTTTATTTATCCAAAGTGTGTATGTGAACAAGTGTATATGAAAATATGAAGTGGCATATTGATTAGAAGATTGCAAAAGTATAAAATTATAGCAGAGACTCATCTATCACAGTCAGATGATTAGTTATAAAACAAAGGATCTTATTCAGCAAATTAGAGTTGCCTATGAAAATCATCTACTGGTTCATTCTAACAGGTGGATCAAAAAAATCCTCTAACCAGGTGGACCTAATAGTCCTTTGTAAATCTCCTAACAGAGTTGCATTAATTTATTGTATTGTATAAAATCCTTTCACAAGGTGGACCTAATAGTCCTTATTGCTCCTAACAAGGTAGGCCATCAGAAGTGGTCAATGTAAGCTGTAACAGGATAAATTTATACTGCAGTACTAAATATTGTGGGTATCATCCCCACCCCAGTTTTACTTTCTATTTAGAAGGTTTCTGGGTAACCAAATATTGTGTTATGTGTTATGAATGATTATTTCTTTTTTATGCATGCAATCAGATTAGATAATCTAATAAAGGTTAAAGAAGAATAAGTTTTATTGGTTCTTGATTCACCCCCCTCCCCCCCCCCCTCTCTCAGTCACATTGCATGTAATATATTTCCAACAGTAAGTTGTTAATATCATAAAAAATTAACACATGTCAATGGATAATAAATAATTAATTCCTATTGGTCTATAATTTGCATTACCCTATCCACAAAAAATTGTCATCATTATGAATAAATTTTGAAATCACTCAACACATAGATGTAAGACATAGGTTTAGGAAACCTATTGGATATTGGTTTTCGCTCAATGCCTTTTTTTTTAACAAAGAAACTGACCAAGGTTACAAATAATGATACAAATTAGTAAGGTAGATAATAAATTGAAATTATGCAAGACTAGAAAAAATTAAGAAACTAACGATAGAAGATTTCCACAATCCATGAAATGTTACTGATATACTTTTGGGAAAGATTGTGTGTATTTTTTAGCATCAGTGTTTTGGATCAAACTCCATGATCCACAATAAGGATAAGAGAGTTTAATAATCTCTTTGCATTCTTAAACTCTCTCATCTTGATGATAGATCATGGAGTTTGATCTGAATTGTCAATGCTAAAAATTCACACACAATCTTGCCCAAAAGTATATTAGTAAAATAAGAAACTATTCAATATCAATATAAGTATTAAATAAAAAATTATCTAAGATATCTTTGATTAATTATTAGTATGAACGAAAATGATTCAAAACAAGTACCATAATTTGAAAATATTATGGCAAGTGTTAATAGTTTTTTCAAAAGGATTATAATTCTAAGCAATAACTTTAAAAACATTGTATAGATGTGAGCTGCCCTAAAATTAAAAAAAACTAAGGTAGATTTGTACATTATTTTTTATTTCAAATTAAAATCTATTTATACATTCTTATTTTACAAATTAGAAATTGTATAGTTTGAGTATTTATTTAGATATGATCCAAACACAAGGTGGGGATGATATCATTCATATTAACAAAATGCCTTATGGTAAGAAATAGTTTACAATTTTATGATTTAGTGGATCAATGATTAAGTTATATGGACCAATTCATGTTTACTAAATTACTTTAATAATGTTGGAAACACAAAACTATATTTAATATGTTAAGATGATGTTTACTAAATACCTTTGAATTGAGAAATTTCTAGGCATTATACCTACAAAATTTCAACTCTCAACCCCTTAAATATAAACTTTAAAAGGAAAAAGTTATTTTTTAAAGCTACATGGAAAACTAACTTTTTTCTAATATTAAATATATATTTTTTATCCTTCGTCTCATTTTTCTTACTAGCATTAAATCCTTAGAATCCATCCTAAAAAAGATAGGATGTCTATACATATCTTGGTTCACTCATGAATATAAGAAATACATTAATATGTTAACACTCACTATGGTAAACATGAAGCTATGTTCCTGTCATGAGAGATGAATATTGTAGTACCTTATAATATTTTCTTCTCATTATCCTCTTAAATTTGTAGATTTAGTGTATATTCAAGAATAAATTATTATTTTGTAATATAGAGCACATAAGTGTTTTTTTATTATGAATTGTTAATATGGGACACAAACTACATCTAATAGAATTCATCAAGTTAATATCTTGATTAATTTCATTATTTGTCTAATTATATAAATTTATTAAATCATAGCATTAACCTTTTCCTCTAACAATTTATTGTGTGATAAGTAGGAGATATTTTCCATAGAAAATCAAATTGTGATATTGCTATTAGAATTCAACTGTGTAGTTATTGAGTCAAACTCATTGAACCATGTCTCATGTGTAGCAATTCACATGAACCCATATCTCATAAGAATGAATGGACCACTTAGCACTCATTGCAACTAGGTGAATCATTGGGTCTTACCTTGAGGTCGTCGATCCCAACACTACTCCAACTCAATCATGCTTAACTATAGAATTTACTCCAAGGTTAAGATCACTTGGCTTGCAACCTCATTTGCAAAACCTCCAACAAGTGTTGTGTATTATGAAACATTCATTATAGAGACCCTTTAGCTCATCATTTGATAAGAAGGAGATATTTTCCACAACAAGCCATCTTATGATATTGCTATCAAGATTCAACTGTGTCATTTTTTTATTCAAACTCACTTTAGCACTTGTAAGACATATCTTGCATCATTTGTATTTTCACATTTTTCCTAAGACGAAAAATACATAATTTTAGAATGGTAATAGTATTGTAGATTTATTTAGAATTTGATTTACAATATTGAAAAACTTTAGATAAAATTTCAACTTAATATTAATCATTGTGTAACTCTTGAATTTTTCTCTCTTATTTATAAAGTTCAATGTTAATATCATTTATAATTAAAAATTTTAATAGATATTTAAAACAAACAAAAAATGAATATTTCACTCTCTCTCATTTATGCAGTTTCTTTCAATTATATACTATAACAATTTAAAGAAGAATGTATTACATGAGAGGTAATTATTTTTAGAGAGCATTATGAATTCTAAAGAATCTTTTAATTTTACAATTGAACAAGGATACGCAAATAAGTGTTTTCCCACGATAATGTTATGAATGAAGTGCTTTTGAAAGCTACCAACAAAGACCAAGATATGTCTCTTCTTGACTAAAATACTTTCCATTTTATGTTTCTTCATTACTTAATTTATTTATAATGTCATGAACAAAGAAAAAACTCCAAACCACTAGTCCAAATTTTATTTACTCAGTTGTCTCTTGTCATGAAGACCACTATTATGATTGGCATTTGAACGTCTTAATCTGATTTAATTTTATATGCACCCTATATGTTAAAAAGATTATAATCACCATGCCCAAGTATTAGGAAACCTTCTCCAATAGAAATACATACACTATAATCTTTCCTATATCCTCTGATGAACTATAACTGATTGAATGTTTGAATATGTTAAGTTGATGATCATTGAGATGCAGTAAGTTAATGTAAGACATTAAATCAGTTAATGTATTGTATTTTCATTGATGTAAACTTGATATAATCTAATTGGTTATATAAATATTGTCAAAGACTTCAAATAACCAAAGAGATAAAGGTTATTTTATCATTAATGCATAAAATTTTAGTATACACCAAGTGACAACAAACACTAACGGATAGTGCACACTGACGGATAGAGAACCCCAAGAAGAGTCATAGTGATACCCAAGAAAGATACCTGAGCAAGCATTACCGAGAAGAACCTAAGTGATACCCAAGAAGAATTGAATGTCAGAGTATTGCCTAACATACAGACAACCTTGATAGACAGAGATGCCCAAGGACAACTGAAGTCAAGACCAAGCAAACAAGGATTTAAACACCGATCAGAACTGAAGTTCAGAACTAGCAAAAGACTTAGATGGTAGGAGCTAAATATAGAGTTAACTATTTGATTAAATTTTTTTCATCGACCAGTTAAAAGCTAGAGATAAGCTAGAGATTTAAAGGTAGTTTTATTCTAGTTTTCAAGTAGAAATCTGCGGGATAAAAATAAAGCATGCTTTAAAGAAAGAATGACGAGATTTGCATATTGCATCAAGAACAAGAAAGACAAGGACTTAGAAAATGGTGAAATCTTGTCTATAAAAGAGAAAATCTAATTCATTATGAAGAGAGAGAGGATTCTAAAGATAATATTGGTGAAGATAGAAGTCTTCATACAAATGTGATCAAACAAGCTAAAGAACAGAGCTAAGATTTCTGCGGACACTAAGCAACACAGAAGCAACAACATTCACCGAGTAGAAAGAAGTGGAGCAAAGGAACAAAAGAGAACATTGATCAGAAAGGTATTATGAGCTTACAATAGATCTAAACATCTGAAAGATTAAGTTGTATTTATGAATAGATCATATATTGTTTTAGTTTAACCATTGATTTAGAAAATCTCTTAACAGAGTTGGATTTAACCATCATTTATATATTTAGATACATCCCAAGGAGTATCAAAATGTTTCTCATGAAGATAGCATAGTGAATGCCAGATATCAAGTGACAAACTATTAAATTTAAATCCTCTAACAAGGTCTCACTTAACAGTGTTTTTGTAACCTTTAACAAGGTTGGCTCTTCATCGAGCTCACTTCAGAAGAGTGAAAGTTTTGGGTTACTGGTCCCAAGTGATTATTCCCCTAACAGGGTTTCCATGTTAAAAATCCATGTGTCAAATGAGTATATGGTTCATTGCTTTGATTTTTTTCTTTACACATTACTAAAATAGTATTGATCAGTAAACAGTAAGTTATTTATTGTATTTTGATAAAGACTAGACTACTATTTTGTAAAGCTTAAGAAAAAGGATAAACAGTATATTCTGAGCAGTAGTTATTTCATAAGATTATTCAAGGGCATACATCTTGTAGGACTGAAGATAACTATAGTTTTATATTTGTGGTATAAATTTTTGGGTTGATTTGTTGGATTAATTTTTGAGGCCACTGATTCACCCTCCCCCCTCCTCCCCCCTCTCTCAATTATTCTTACAATTGGTATCAAATCTTGTGTGCTTAGAAAGGGATTTTAAAGACTCAAGAAAAATATCACAAGATGAGAAAAAGGGATGTGCCTAAGTTGAACAAGGACAACTTTATATTATGGAAAAGCAAGATAAGACTCCACCTATCAGGTATTGGAAATGATGTTACTCAATACTTAGATACTAAATTTTTTTTACCTAATGGAGTTCCAACAGTTGATCAAATGAGAGAAAAGCATGAGCACAATTCTATGATGATAGAACTTTCTTCCTCACTCTCCTATGCCAAATTTGAAGATGTAAAAACATGCACCACTGTAAAGCAATTGTAGGACAAATTGAAGCTAGTACATGGAGGAGATGAAAATGTGCTAAGAGATAAGGCAGAAATCCTAAGAGGAAGGTTTGATGACCTAAGAATGAAAGAAGGAGAAAACATCACTCAGTATAGTTGCAAAATCAAAGAGGTATTCAATGCTATCTAAGGAATAGGAGGTGTAATTGAAGAAGAAATAGTGGTAAGTAAAATTCTAAGAACCTTATTGCCTGTTTATGCTATTAGAGTATATGCTATACAAGAAATGAGAGCAGTAGAAAATAACAATGTCACTCTAGATAGTTTGGTTGGTAGACTTATTTCATTTGAGATGAATAACTTTGACAAGAGTTTCTTACCATCTATTGAGTCTGCATTCAAATCTTATTTGAGAATAATTAAATCAAGTCATAAACACACTATGAGAAATGATAGTGAAAGTGATAGTGATGACCAAGAACTTGATGAGATTGAAGCACTAATGGCTAGAAGATTGCAGAGAGGAAAAGGTAGATACAAAGGTAAATTACCATTATATTTTAATTATAAATATATTGGACACTTTGCTGCTAGATGTCCTAACAATAGAAAAGAAGACATAAATAATGACAAATCATATGAAAAGAAGTTTGACAGAGGTGATGATAGATATTACCAAAGAAACTGACACTCTGAAAGAAGAGACAACCCAGAATAAAAGGAAAAGGGGAAGAAATCTTGTTACCTGGCTAAGAATAAAGGTGAGAATACTGACACCGAATCTGATGAAGATATTGAGGCGGTATTTGTTGCTGTGAAGGATGATTCAGAAGAAGAGGAAAGGTATGTTGAAACTCACTCATATCTAAGGTTAGTAAGAATGATGTCTAGATTATTGATAGTGGCTATACTCACCACATGACTGGAGATAAGGAAAATTTTGAAAATTTTGAGTATTATAATGGTGGATCAATAAGAATGGGTAATGACTCACCTTGTCTGGTTGAAGGTAAAGGAACCATAATGTTGAATAATATGATTAGATGTGAAAATTCATATTGGGTGAAAGGACTTAGCTATAATCTATTGAGTGTTTCATAGATAAATAACACAGGACACCGAGTTGCATTTGAGAACAAAAAGGCAAAGATCTTTAATGAATCGAGAAGGTTGATCAAAACTGGTGAACAGACAAAAGGTAACCTATTATATCTTGATGATATTAAAACCACTTGTTTAATGGCTAGAAATGAAGATATATGGTTGTGGCATAAAAGGTTATGTCATGTGAATTTCGACAACATGGTTAGGATAAGCACTAAAAGGAAAGTAAGAGGCTTACCGAGCATGTCAAAACCTGACCATGTCATATGTGAGAATTGTCAAAAAGGTAAAATGAAAAAGTCTAGTTTCAAGAGTAAAACCTACACATCTAATGCTATTCTAGAATTAGTCCATACTAACCTATGTGGACCAATGAGAACAAAAAGCTACTATGGTGATAGATACTTCATTCTATTTGTAGATGATTATTCTAGAATCATGACAATTATGTTCTTAAAAGAGAAATCAGAAGCATTCAAGATGTTTAAATGTTATAAAGCTATTGTAGAAAAACAAAATGGTAAGGAATTAAAATGCTTAAGATCAGATAGAGGAGGAGAATTTATTTTTGATGAATTCACTAAATTGTGTTGTTAGCACTTTTTCTTGTATGAATCACAGTGCTTGAAATAACTACTTGAACACCATGCTTCCTAATACTGATTCAGGGACAAGAAAAGCCTAATTGCTAAGGACTGGATAAGGTCCTTCTTCGTTTTTGAGCTCCACATATAATCAGGCAGGTTTTACCTTTTATGATAACTGTTTACACAGTATGTTATAATGTGGACACTGATTTGCTATGTATCTCTTATGAAACCAACTGATAAATTACCTTGCAACTGACCAAGCATAATCAAATACAAGATATAACCATATAAACCATGATCCTTAATATAGACAAAACCAGTGATACAAGGATTTTCATCCTTCTTCCTTTTATGTAGGAGGGATAACCTAATGATCCACTCTTCAAGGGATCAACAAACTGAAAAGTATCCTGCT
>MU226470.1:3428762-3441249 GCA_018584345.1 Thuja plicata
GTTCTTGAAAACTTATCATCTGATTTCACAAAGATCTACAGACTGGAACATATAGAGTGTGTGACCTCTGGAACACAGTGCAAAAGGAATTTTCTCAATTGGATGCACTGGTCAAAAGTTATAATGCGTCAAACTGGGCCTATTCAGATTTGTAGGCAGGGCAAAAATGCAGACAGTTCATGAACAACCAACTTTGGGAAGTATGAAAGCTTATCAAACGGATTTAGAATGACCTGAGGTTCAAAACATAAGCTTTCTGATATGCATGCTAAACATTCCCAAAGTGATGGCTTATGAAACTTAACAGGGTGTAAGATACTCAGAGGCAAAGTAGGCTCCGGACAACAAATTGACACTTAGCAAAGATGCAGAATTGGGTGACCCCCTCAAAATGACCACTGCCTAAACATGTCAGAACTGGAATTTAGGAGCTGGGACCCACTGCATACATCAAATGAAAGGCATTAAAGCCTCTTCCAAATTTGTAATTCATAAAAATCATTCGGACACCTTTTTCAATCACTCCAACTGAGTCCTATTACACCATTTTCAAAGGTATTGACATTGCTTATCTGAAAAATTTCACATGGTCACTCCCAATTTGTTCCAAATTTAGGAGTACCAACATGTGTAATGAGCATGGAATTCAAAGACAGGTTTCTGCACTGAGAACACCACAACAAAATGGGATTGCTGAAAGAAGGAGCATATCCATTGTTGATTGTGCCAGAACACTGATGATTGTGAAAGGAATCACTCAAACATTCTGGAGAGAAGCTGTCAATGTTTTTGTCTATACATTGAATAGAGTTCAATTGAAGAAGGACACAAATAAGACACCTTATGAGCTATGGTATGGACATACACCAAATGTAAGTTACTTCAAAAATTTTGGAAGTCAATGTTATATTTTGAAAGATGATATAAATGGAAAGCTTGAATCCAAAGGTGAAGAAGGAATATTTTTAGGGTATTCTACCAAAAACAAGGCTTATAAATGTCTTAACAAATACTGTAACAAAATCATTGAAAGTGCAAATGTCAAAGTAGATGAATTTACTGAGAAAAATGATGAGGAAAGAAGAAAAGAACTAGAAGACTAAAATAGGTGTGTCTATAGTGAAGACCTGGACACTCTGTCCGAACACCAGTGTATCACTCCCAAGCGACAGAACAATGCACCTGAGCATCAGGCTGTAAACACCGAAAATCAGGAAATTGCTCAAGATGATGCATCAAGTGATGGAGATCAGAATGAAGGTCAAAATAATGATCAGAATGATGAACAAAGAGCTAAAATGGCACTTTCCAAATATGTCAGAAGACACCATCCACAGAACCAGATCATAGGAGACAAAAAGGATGGAATGAGAAAAAGAAGTAAGTCACTAAACACTAGATGTTTAATTTGTGATTTTGAGCCTAAATCTGTTAATACTGCACTGGAAAATGAAGAATGGGTAAGTGCTATGAATGAAGAAATAGAGAAGATTGACAAGAACAGAACATGGACATTAGTACCTAGATCCGATGACAAGAATGTCATTGGTACCAAATGGATATTCAGAAACAAGCTGAATGAGAATGGAGAAGTCACAAGAAATAAAGTTATATTAGTATGCAAGGGGTATGCACAAGAAGAAGGTATTGACTATGGAGAAACCTTTGCACCCATTGCTAGACTAGAAGGAGTCAGAATTCTACTTGCTTATGCTTCTTACAAAGGATTCAAGGTATACCAAATGGATGTCAAATCTACATTCCTAAATGGAATACTAGAAGAAGAAGTATACATTGAACAAACAAAAGGGTTTGTTGATCCTAACAAAATAAACATGTTTTTAGACTACACAAAGCCTTATATGGATTGAAACAAGCACCAATAGCATGGTATGAAAGAATTCACTCATATCTCATAAGTATTGGAATTATAAGAACAAGTGAAAATAGCAATTTGTATTTAAAAGAAGATACTGATGATAACATTCTGATTGCTGAAATATTTGCTGATGATATCATATTTGGTGGTAATGATATGTTATGCAAATCATTTGCTGCTAAAATGAACAAAGAGTTTGAGATGTCAATGTTTGGGGAGATCAAATTCTTTTTTGGTCTAGAGATTCTTCAACAGGATGTAGGCATATACATCATACAATCCAAATATATCAAGGAAGTTATCAAGATATTCAAGATTGAAGACTCCAAGCTAGTTGGAACACTTATGGAAACTGGATGCAAGCTAACAAAGGAAGACAAGTCACCGAGGTAAATCAGACCCTATATAGATCAATGATTGGAAAACTCATGTATGTTGTTCATACTACACCAGATATAGCATATACAGTTGGAATAGTTGTAAGATTCTCTGCTAATCCCAAGGAATCACACATGATTGTTGTCAAAGGAATTATGAGATATCTAAAGAATTTTGAAGACTATGGCTTATGGTATAAAAGAGAAGGAAAATTTGAGCTTGAAGTCTATACATATGCTTATTGGGTTGGAAAGTTAGATGATAGAAAGATCACAACAGGAGGAGCATTCTTCATGGGTGACAGACTTGTCACATGGATAATTAAGAAGCAAGGATGCATCTCACAATCTACTGCAGAAGAAGAATGTGGTTACTGCTACAAATTTCTCTAACATTGCATGGATCAAACAATCACTAGAAGGTATGAATATGAAAATTCTTGAACCAATAATTATCTACTGTGATAATACTAGTGCAACAAACATATCAAAGAACCTTGTCATGCATGCTAAGACAAAGCATATTGCTATCAAGTATCATTACTTAAGAGAAAAAGTACAAGAGAAAGAGGTGATACTAGAATATGTTCAATCCAAGGAATAATTAGCAGACATATTCACAAAGCCATTGCCTAAAGATACATTTGAGTACCTGAGAAAGAGACTAGGGGTCTGACCCTTATCTATTGGTCACTAAGCTGACTAGGAGGCTGCATCAGCCTACACATAATCAGAAGATCATTCATGTTGATGAAAGCAAAGAGATGGACTACAAAGATATATCAATAGACAACAAGGTACTTATCTACACCGAACACCAGAGTTATTGTATTGTTGATGGAAAGGAAAATTCAAGGAATATATTATGAAAAAGAGAGAGTTTTAGTTTGGCATTGTTGTCAAAAGGAGAGAAGTATCCAAAGGGAGAGATGACTTAAGGGAGAGGTTATATCCATATGACATATCTATCAAAAGTATTCAAAGGGGAAGATGTACTTAATGAATATGGAGATAAATATACTATTGTCAAAGGAAAAAGAGATATGAATAGAAATATCCATCAAGGAGAGGAACAGTCAAATGGAGAGAAAAAATTAGATAAGAGATTCTACAACAAAGGGAGAGACAAAATCAGAAGTTTCTACATCTATCCAGTAGAGGGAATAAAGAATGAAGAAAGTACTCTGCAAAAATCAAATCTAAGCTAGAAGAGCTTACCGAGAGTCAGACATTTGTATTGGTTATAAAAGAATAAGTTTGGTAAAGATTGATGAACTACAACTGATATATTTCATATTATATTAGTAGTATGTAGTATGTTTCCATCAATTCCAAAGGGAGAGATTGATGAACTATAACTGATTGAATGTTTGAAGATGTTAAGTTGATGAATATCGAGCTGCAAAAAGTTAATGCAAGACGTTAATTCAGTTAATGTATAGTATTGTTATTGATATCAACTTGATATAATCTAATTGATTATATAAATATTGTCAAATACTTCAAACAACCAAAGAGATAAAGGTTATGTTATCAATAATGCATAAAAGTTCAGTATACACCAAGTGACAACAAACACCGACGGACAGTGCACACCGACGGATAGAGAACCTCGAGAAGAGTCACAGTGATAACCAAGCAAGAATTACCAAGAAGAACCTAAGTGATACCCGAGCATAACTGAATTTCATAGTATTTCCTGACAAACAGACAACCCTGATGGACAGAGATTCCTGAGGACAACTGAAGTCAAGACCGAGCAAGAAAGGAGTTAAACACCGATCATAACTGAATTTTAGAAATGAAAAAAGACTTAGCTAGTAGGAGATAAATATAGAGTTAATTGTTTGATTACATTTTTTTCATCAACCAGTTAAAAGCCAGAGATAAGATAGATATTTAAATCTAGTTTTATTCCAGTTGTCAAGAAGAAATCTATGGGATAAAACTAAAGCATGCTTTAAAGCAAGAATGGCAAGATTTTCAAATCACGTCAAGAACAAGAAAGACAAGGACTTAGAAAATGGTGAAATCATGTTTATAAAAGAGACAAGCTAATTCATCATGAAGAGAGAGGATTCTGAAGAGAATATTGGTGAAGATAGAAGTCTTTATACATACCTCATCAAACAAGCTGAAGAATAGAGCTAATATTTCTACAGACATCAAGAAACAGAGAAGCAACAACATTCATGAAGTAGAAAGAAGTGGAGAAAATGAACAGAGGAGAAACATTGATCAGAAAGGTATTATGAGCTTACAATAGATCTACACATCTGCATGATTAAGTTGTATTTATGAACATATCATATATTGTGTTAGTTTAACCATTGATTCAAAAAAATCTCTTATTAGAGTGGGATTTAACCATCCTTTATATATTGAGATACATCCCAAGGAGTATCAAAATGTTTCTCATGAAGATAGCATAGTGAATGCCAGATATCAAGTGACAAACTATTAAATTTAAATCCTCTAACAAGGTCGCACTTAACAGTGTGCTTGTAACCTTTAACAGGGTTGGCTCTTCACCAAGCTCACTTCAGAAGAGTGAAAATTTTGGGTTACCGATCCCAAGTGGTTTTTCCCCTAACAGGGTTTCTACGTTAAAAATCCATGTGTCAAATGTGTATATGGTTCATTTCTTTGATGTTTTTCTTTACACATTACTAAAAAAACATTGATAGGAAAACACTAAGTTATTTATTGTATTTTGGTAAAGACTAGACTATTATTCGGTAAAGCTTAAGAAAAAGGATAAACATTATATTCCGAGAAGTAGTTATTTGATAAGATTATTTAAGGGCATATATCTTGTAGGACTGAAGATAACTATAGGTTTATATTTGTGGTATAAAGTTTTGGGTTGATTTATTGGATTAATTTTTAAGGTCACTGATTCACCCCCCCCCCCCCCCGTCTTATTTATTCTAACATCCTCTAGCATTAAAAAATATTCCACTATAAGGAGGCTTCTACAATATTATTATCCTACTTAAAATTTCCCATCCTATATTTTTAACTTTTCGTTCTCCCCCACTTTGTTATCTAATCAAGAAGTTGACTAGATAAACAAATCACAAGAATACAATATAATACTTTTGTCTTGAGCCTCCACTTATAATATCTTATTAAAATCCTTCATGATAGATATCATCAAACTCATCTACAAATTATCTATGTATCCTTCAATAATCAAGATAAATTTAATAAATACACTATAATTTCCAAAATAAAGTGGAAAAATGCTTTATCTTCTAATATAAAACTAGCTCATGGTTCCGACACTTAAGATCTACTACTCTAGTATCCTAGAGTTAAACATCAAGATCTAGGCTAGACCATATATTTGTATGCATACAAGATTCAAAATTTATGATCAACTTATTGCAATTAAGAGGATCTCTTCTACATTTTTGACATTATAAAAGTACTTGGAGTGATTTGAGAGTACTAATTAGAGAAGAAATGACAACTGTAGGACATTCATATATCACATTCAATGTATAAATAAATCCCAAATTCTATCATTAAGTTTGTATTATACTAGATAATAACAATCTTACCCAACACCTTCTAATAAGTAAATAGAATACTAAAAATGTAACTAATGATATGAAACTAGTTTATTTCATTTAGGATAAATCCCCTTATCTTCCCTTAATGTGGAATCTTGAAATATAACAAATAATTATTCATGATTAATATGTATGGCAGTAGCTTTCAAATGATGTATAAAAATTTAATTATCATATCATAAAAGAAAATAGAATATAAACTAATTCTAAATTATAGGATTGTACTTGAAGTGAAACATTTTAAAAGTAAAGATTGATCATTTCATCATTCTAGATTAATTTTTGTTAAATGGAAAATAAAAGTAGCCATAGAAAGAGTGGAGAAATTTTATATAAAATAATAGATTAGAATGTAAGAGTTGCCAATGAAATATGAAACTTCTTACAAGCAACTCTACTTTTGAAATCCATCACTATTTAGAAACATCCCAATTTTTTTTTTATCTAAGAGACTACAAATCCTTGTATAAATTTTAAAATATTGCTACATAGACTATTTCATTAACACGATATTTTTTGAATAATTGATAAAATAAATTTGTAGTCCCTTCCGATAAAAAAAATATGATTTTTGTAATCTCTCAATAAAAAATTGAGATGTTTCTAAGTAAAGATAAACTTTGAAAATATAATTTTCCTAACACAATTTTTCCTATTTCATTAATTTATAGATACTTACAACTCTTAAATCCTAATCTAATTTATTGATAATTAAAATATATAACACCTATCATGTAATATTTTTAAAATCACAAGGTATAATTTAGACACTATCTTCAAAAATGATTAGAGTACTAAGGAAAAAGGTAAAAGATTATGTCTCTATGGAAAAGGATAAAATTCCATATAAGCATAAAAATAAAAGAAAAAAAATTGCTTATCTTGCACCTTTCTTGGTTAATCCATGACGAGGCAAAGGCCCTCTTCTAGGAGGGCTCCTGGAATGGTTTTCCCCCTCTCATTCACTTGTGGGATTGGTCTCCTTTGCATACCCTTCTTCAGGCTTCTTGGGGTTCCCATGTATGTAATTACTTTTCCATGGATAACACAATCACTTGTGGATTTAAATGGAAGGACTTCTCATCAATTTTTGCCCCTACACACCTTATTAATGAGTTTCATGATGAATTTTCTAAAAGGGTACTCATTATTTCATCATAGGAAGATGAGATAATTTGGACACACTCTTCATTAGGCCAATACACTGTAAAATTAGGATATGAAGTTGTTGTCCCCTCTGACCCCTCGGATCATTGGCCTTCATGTCTTCTTTGGGGGTTGCTTGCTTTCCAAAAGGGGGTGCCTTTTTCTATTTGGCTATCCAAGATTGAGTACTTACTAGCATGAGGCTTGATAGGTTGGTAATTAGATTAGTATTCCCTTGTTCACTTTGTGAATATTTCATGGAATTTGTGGATCATTTGTTTTTGCATTGGATTTTTGGTACTAGTTTTTTGGCAAGCTTGGGTGGAATTTTACTGTGGGACCTGATTTAATAACTCATTTTCAATCTTGACCTAATATATTGATGATATTAATTTGCCATTATTATGCAAAGAACACTTTCAGAAAGCATACACCGAAAGATAGGACAAAGAGCAAACTGAAAATGCAGATACAAGAGATCACCAAAAATGGCTAAGTACAAAGAAAACCGATGACACAATTTTGTGTGAAAATTGAAAATGCAAAGTCAGAAGGATATAGAGGAACCCGAAAGAGGAAATCAACATATAGGATATAGTGCAACCCGAGAGACAGTTAAAGAACATAACCGACCGTCAGAAATCGAAAGTCAGTTGCAACCTGCAAAAAGTGGATCTGACCTCCACGTCAAATAAAACAGTCATGTTCTATTTATAGAGTCTTGATTTGTTTTTAAAAACCATTTCTTTAAGGAAAAGAAACATGAATGTAAGTGCTTTAATCATTCTAACTAATTTAAAACACATAGACTGGGAGATCAAGGTAAAGTTGTAAACCTGTGACCTTAGAGTTAACATTGTTTTACGTGAAACTTGATTAGGTCAATCTGGCTTATAAGTAGACTATGTAATCATTCATTATTATGTATGATAGGGATGTAAAAGGATATGAGAGGATGAATGAAGCATACGATCACACCTATGGATCAGAGTGAAATTTTCATGAACCAGAACAACAAAAGGTGAATTTGGTTAGCAAGAACCAAGAATAGAGACTACCGACCATCAGAGGTATTATTCAATCACATTAGGTGATATACTTATTCATGTAGTCTTAAATGGACCTGTAATCAACAATATGAGATTGCATACACCAGATCAAATTGTAATTTTCTATCATTCTAACAAGTGAAGCAAAGTGTAAAAATACTATCAAGGAAGGTGGATTTAACAGTCCAACTATAAATCTCTTAACCGAGTGCACACTCAATAGTGTTGCTAAAGCTCTTAACCAAGTATACTTTAAAAGGTCTCCACGGATACTCTTAACCAGGTATATCATCATAAGTGATCAAATTGTAAGCCTTAACCGACCCCTTCCGATCTGCAGATAGTGAAGAATTTGTGGGTGCCATCCCCACTACAATTTTTACTTCCTAACAAGAGTTTTCTACAATATCATATCTTGTGTTATGTATTAATTAATTTCATGAATGTTTCTATTAATGTTTACATGTTTGATTAAGTTTATGAATTGATATATCTTGCATCAGGATACTATAGAACAGATGGTTGGATAAACATTTGATAACTTAAAGGATAAAGGCTATAAGATGAAAAAGTTTTAGAGGTACTGATTCACCCCTCCCCTCTCAGTACAGACTTCCCATTAATTCCAAAAATTGGTATTAGAGCTAAGTCTCTTCTTTGGAAAATCTTAAATGCTTAAGAGAAAAGATGATACAATGGAGAACTACAGACTTGATAAAAGTATGAGAATAAGAAGCTAGAAATTTAGATCTTCTATGAGCAGTATAAAGAAGCTAGAATCAATATGAGATAGTTGTTAGATGAAAGAAAGATTATGGAATCTTGCTGTAATGAAATAGATTATCATGAGGAAGAGATACCAAATTTATTTGAGTCTTCAGGATCAACTACAAGCAACACATCAAACACATCAGAAGAAAGCATCACAAGCCTAACTAGAATTAATCAACAGCTGGTTGGACAAGTAAAATCTCTTGAAATCGATCAAGAAACACAGATGGTAAGAATGATTGATGTCATGAACAGTTCTAGACAAGATGATAAATAAAGAACACTAGCTATTGATGATAAAAGAAAGATTATAGAAAAGCTACAAAAGAAAGAATCTGAAATACAAAGACTTACAGAGCATCACCATGAGATCACAAATCAGATTATTCTTATGATTCAAGAGGCAAATAGAATGAATGTTGAACTCATTGAAAGAATAGAAGCTATCGGTGAGCTAAGGGATGAGAATGGAAAGTTGAAACATGAAATAAGAATTCAGAAAAAACATAATGAAATTATAAAGAAAGTTGAAGAAAGCAATAAAAGAATGGATGATTTTCTTGAAGGACAATGAAGAGTCAACAATTTATATTTAAGACCTAGTGAAGATGGAATTCTAATAATAGAAGTTTTTGTTGATGATATCTGTAGACACCCTGAAATGGACAAACTTGCGAATTGACATTAAAAACACTAATTTTCATCTATTAATTAATGGTTTTTTAATCATTCATTAATCATCTATTTTGTCTAAATTCATTTCATCTATTAATTAATAGTTTTTAATCGTTAATTAATCATCTATTTTATTCTAAATTCATTGCCCACATAATCTAATCAAATTCCCAAAATTAAATAAATAATTAATTTTATTTGATTAATTAACCTTAATTGATTAATTACCATTAATTAATTAATTAATTAAATTCAATTTCCTATAGTTTAAATTGAAATATTTAAACTTACTAATTAAATTCTTTCAATTAAATTAATTTAATTTCATTCAATAAAGTAATTCTAAATCAAAAAGAATTCAATTATCTCACATGTTGAAAAATTTAATTAAATAAATGAATTAAATATTCATTTATCTTCAAAGAGATAACTCTAATAAGATCACATGGGTTACTCCACCCATCTCTCCAGTTCACATGGGTAACTCCACCCACCTCTTTAGTTCTAAAAGGTAACTCATAATTAGCTCTTCAGTCAACCAAACTCTATCTCCTCTTTACCAATTGAAGAGGTGGAGTTTACTGATGGTTTCTCTAGTTTTCTTTGATCTCAACCGTTCATCTCCCTATCTCTAGGATTGATCTCAACTATTCATAGCATCCCCAATTCCTATATAACAAACCCTTCATAACCTTTTGAAGGATCAAGGATTTCAAGCTCTCATGCACCATTACTTTGTTAGTTTGGTTCTAGCATTCAATCCATCTTGCAATCACACACACATTTCAAGTATCAAATTCTCGACGCTTCTCAAGTCATAGACGCTTCCCACACCAATACTGAGCATCAAAAATAGCATTTCAGAATGAGTAGAGAGAGACAATAGAAGCTTCAAGCACTTTGGGGTTTGCATTCATTTGTTTTCCTTTCTTTTCTTGTACATTTTATTAGTTACATTTTAAGTTATTCGTTATGGGTAGCTTTGTGTATTTGGTTTATATCATTGCAAAATGATGCTACTAACCCCCACCTTTGGAAAGCTTGGGAACCACGAATCACGAAAGAAGAGGCGTACATTTTGGTAAACCCGACATGAATCCAAGAGCTCCAAGAAGGCAATGTGACAAATGAAGGGCTCTCTTGGCTACTTATAGGGAATTCTAAAAACCCTAATTTCTCCAGGAAGTCAAAATTTTCTTCCCAGTCCCCGAAAACTTTGACAATCAATATCAAGGGCAATATAACACATTTTTTCAAATCAGTCAGCTACACAGATACAAAAATTGTAGTTTCAAAAAATTAACGCTCATGTTATGACTTTTTGCTCAAATTTGTTGAGGGGCATAAATACACCAACTATCGCCGAGGCAAGCTGGGGTAAGATCAAAATCAGAGAATCTTTGACACACTGCGACAAGTCACATTACATCTGTCATGCCCAAAAGGTGGGCAACAACACACGAAAAAAAAATGCACTTAAAAATGATACCAAAACAATCACAAGGGTAACATGTGCACGCAAAATGGTGCAAAGGGATAAACAGAATCAGGAAGGTTACAAGGAGAGGAATAGCTTTCAGAGCTATCCTAAAGGATGCCTAAAGTTTCAAACTTGATCTGTACGCAAATCGAGGTAGTTGACCAAAAGTCAACTAGGGTTGACCAAGTCAACCAAAGTTGACCGAAAGTCAACTATTCTCAAAAATAAGTGAATGGTAAGCACTAGGGTTTGCTAGATCCTAAGGGAGTCTCAAACATGCAAAACGAGGACAGTTGACTAAAAGTCAACTAAAGTTGACCAAAAGTCAACCATACCCCAAAATAAGAGAAGGGACATTTCTAGGGTCTACTAAGTTTTAAAGAGGGCCAAGGCACACATTTTGAGATGGTTGACCAGAAAGTCAACCCATGTTGACCAAAAAGTCAACTATCACCGAAAGATGCGAAACTGAAACCCTAGGGTCCAGAGGCTGCAAGAATCAACTGGTTCAAATCTCAAGACGTACAGACATGGTTTGACCATGGTTGACCAAAAGTCAACCATGCACGAATCTGGCCAACAACTATGAATAACCTCTGAAAAAGGTCCATAGGGACAATAAGGGGTTGTCTGCACCCACTTATTGGTCTAAAACGTTAAATGATTCTATAAAGCTAATCGAATAATTTCAACCAAACAAATAACGTTTAAAATTTAAAAGTACGTATTAGCTCATATTAACCCCATTTGAAATTAATCTCCAAAAATTAAAAAATTTCAAACATATGATTAAATCAATTCCAATAAGTAATTTGCTCAGATCTAATCTTAAAACTATAAGTTAAAATGAAATATAAAAGAATGCATAAATATGAGAACTAAAATCTAATCTAAATAATTAAAAACTTCTATGAATCTAAAATTCATTTCTATACATAAAAACATATATATAAAAAAAAACTTTAAATAAATATATAAAACACCTAATTTAAAACTATCCTATTTAAGTTAAAAATAGATTAAAGCTATTGTACCCATTCATTAATACTACTACCTAAAAATTAAAATATAATTATATATATAATTCAAATCATATATACCAATCTAATCTAAAATACAAACAAATCTAATTGAAAATCCAAATCTAAAATTGTCATGCTAATAATATAACAAAACGAATCAAATAAAAAAAGGGGGGTTTTAAACCCTAAACATCCTTATGGCCGACACACTACACAGGCGGCGGCGGATTAAGAAACTAGAAGGCGGCGCGTTCTAAAACCCGACGGGCGGTGGCGTGTCATACCAGGTGGAGGGTGGGCGGCGTGGTGGCCGCGCAGTTGGCGGCACCACCCGCGGTTTATTTTTCTTCCGAAGGAAGAAGGGGGGGAGTGCCGGCCAGTGGTGGCTCCGCCCCACTGTGTTTACAGTGGGTGGTCCGTGCGCTGCGCGGCCCCTCCTCGACAAAAAAAGGGGCAGGGAGGACTTCGGCCCCCCCACCGAAACAATAAAAAAAAATTTAAAAAAAAAAT
>MU226470.1:3444253-3474794 GCA_018584345.1 Thuja plicata
GATCTCAAAAGGTCCAACAAAATGGGGTGCTAGCTTAGAGCCCTTTCCAAAATAGATTGGACTCTTATGCGGTCACACTCTCAAGAAGACTCTGTCTCCAACTAGATAGGCTCGATCAATCCTCTTCACATCTGCATAATTCTTCTGCCTATCCTGAGCTTCCTCAAGTTGCTACCTAATCAAGGTCACCTGCTCAGGACCAATGGAAACTCTATCCTCAATCCTATCCCAACTGAGTGGGGTCCTGCATGGTCTACCATAAAGAGCCTGGTAGGGAGGCATACCTAAGGAAGTCTGGTGCCCATTGTTATAAGCAAACTCCACTAGGTGTAGGTATTCTTCCCACCAGGTCTGATGGTCCATGACATACATGCGAAGCATGTCCTCTAACACTTGATTGACCCTTCCGGTCTGTCCATCTGTCTCAGGATGATAAGTCATACTGAAGTTGAGTCTAGTGCCCATAGCTGCCTAAAGTTCTCTCCAAAAGGATGAAGTGAAGAGATAATCTCTATCTAAGATGATCTTATGAGGTACGCCATGAATTCTGACTATATCTCACAAGAACACTTGTGCCACTGTTGGTGCGGTAAAGTTAGTATGCATGGGTGAAAAGTGAGCCACCTTAGTCAACTTATCAACTGTCACCATGATAGCATCATGACGACATGAAGACATAGGAAGACCTGCTATGAAATCCATAGATATGGTGTCCCATTTCCACACTGGTAACTCATGAGGCTGAAGGAGACCACATAGATGACGGTGTTTTGCCTTCACCCTCTGGCATTCTAGGCATCTAGCTACCATCTCTGCAATCTGTGACCTCATGCCTGGCCAATGATATAGTTGCCTCAAGTTGGCATGCATCTTCTTAACTCTGGGATGCGCTACATAAGGGGCTCTATGAGCCTCAAGCATCACAAACTCATGCAATCCACCAGAAGAAGGTATATAGATACATCCTCTATGATGCAATAATCCATCAGAATCCAAGGCATACTCTGAAAACTTTCCCTCAAGGGGTCTTTGAGATCGAATCAACTCGCAAACCTCTACGTACAACTCATCCTCTTGCAAGTGATGAAGAATGCGATCTCTCAAATCCGTGCAAGTAGACATAGAAGAAAGCTCATGCCGCCTCCTACTCAAGGCATCTGCGACCATGTTCTCTTTCCCTTTGATGTAATGGACATCAAAATCATATTCACATAAGAACTCCATCCATCTCCTTTATCTAGTATTAAGGTTCGGCTGAGTGAAGATGTACTGAAGACTCTGATGGTCTGAATGAAGTTTGAACCGATGTCCTAAGAGAAAATTTTGCCATCTGACTAAAGCATGCACCATTACTGCGAGCTCCAGGTCATGGGTAGGGTAGTTGAGCTCGTGAGTCTTTAGTTTCCTAGACTTGTAAGCTATAGCTCACCCACTCTGCATAAGAACCGCTCCCAAACCATCCAAGGAAGCGTCTGTGCATACCATAAAGTTTTCTGAAGGCTCTGGAACAGCTAAAATAGGTGCACTGGTAAGTGCTCTCTTGATCTCCTAAAAGGCCTTATCACACTTCTCAGTCCACTCAAACTTCTTTCCCTTTCGCTGAAGAGAGGTAATGGGGTGTGCTACCCGAGAGAACCCATTAACAAACCGTCTATAGTAACTGGCTAAACCCATGAAACTCCTAACCTCGGTCACAGTGGTAGGTGCTAGCCAATCCATGATGGCATCAATCTTTGATGGGTCTACTGAGATCCCATCACCTGAAATAACATGGCCAAGGTACTTGACCTCTGTTCTGAAGAAAGCACACTTCGACAAGCTGCCATACAACTGATTGTCTCTAAGACACTGCAAAACTTGCCTCAAGTGTTCCTCGTGCTCTTTCTCGTCCTTGGAATATATCAAGATTTCATCGAGAAACACAACTACAAACTTGTCAAGGAAGGCTCAAAATACTTCGTTCATAAGGCTCATGAACATAGCTGGAGCATTCATAAGACCGAATGGAACCACAGTGAATTCATAGTGGCCATATCTAGTACGAAATGCGGTCTTGTGAATGTCACTATCCATGATCCTCAACTGATGGTAGCCTGATTTGAGGTCTATCTTGGAGAAGACTCGGGCTCCCTACAACTGATTGAACAAGTCATCAATCCTGGGAAGCGGATACCGATTCTTGATGGTCACCTTGTTCAACTGTCAGTAATCCATGCACAACCTAAGAGAGCCATCTTTCTTCTTCATGAAGATAACTGGTGCACCCCAAGGAGAAACACTAGGATGAATGTGTCCTTTCTCTAACAGTTCCTCAATCTGTATCTTGAGCTCATTAAGCTCATTAGTGGTCATCCTATAAGGTGCTCTTGAAACTAGCTCATCTCCTGGTATGAGATCAATGTGAAAGTATACTATCCTACAAGGAGGCATACTAGGTAGCTCTGATGGAAACACATCTGTAAACTCTTGAAGAATGGGGAAGTCATCAAGAGAAGTTTCCTTCTCTATCTCTTCTTCCCTATCACTGATGGTGATGGCATACAACTGGCATCCCTTCCACATGCATCACTTAAGTTGCATGGCAGATATCACACGGAGGGATACAGGCCTATGAACCCTAGTAATAACTGTATTTGTACCATCATCATCCAAACATTCGATCCTCTTCTTACGACAATCTAGCTTGGCTCTGTGGGTACTTAGCCAATCCATGCCAAGAACTAGGCCGTAAGATCCAAGGGGAGTAACTCTGAGATTAGCTATGGTGATCATCCCCCCAATCTGGATTGGGCAATCACTAACCATCGAGGTTACGAAAACTCTAGCTCCTGAAGCTAACTCTACTTCCCATCTAACCTCTTGACTAGCTGCCACTAGCCTACAACGTTCCACAACTGATGGAGAAATAAAGGAGTCAGTGGCTCCTGTATCAAAAAGAATAGTAACATCACTACCTCTAATCTTACTTGAGGCCTCAATAACGGTAGCCTGGTGCACTGCCTGACGATTGTCCACTGCTGCAAAAACCATGTGGGATTTCCCCCTGTCCCCTACTATTGGTTTTGAAACTGCCATACGCTGACTACCACCCTGTGGGCACTCTCTAGCTAAGTGCCCCATGGCACCACATGTGTAACATGGCTCCCGTGACTGAACCTGAACACCAGGAGGCCTAGAATACTGTGATCCTGCAGTCCTAGATGAACTTCTATAACCTCCCTTAGAGGATTGTTGAGTCCGTGCTGGAGGGGTATAAGGTGCCTAAGATCTTTGGTCCTTTTTAGGGCCCTAAGCCTGCCACTGTTTGGACTTGGAGCCCTGCTGAACCTGAGGTGCCCTCTGTTGCTAGTTCTACTGCGACTGTTGTGGCTGCTATTGCTGCTACTGCTACTGTGGGGCCCTATATGTCCCTGAAGAGTTCCTTTGATTTCCTTTCCATGTGTTCTTTTGATATCCCGAGTCCTGAGAAGAGTTATTGTGGTTTAGCGAACCATCCCTATAGTTCTGTGGGCCCCGGACTATCTCTTCGGCCACTAAGGCCCTGTCTACCATGAACCTCAAGTTCCCTAAAGGTACCATGCGTACCCTATCTGAGATCACGGGATTTAATCCCTTGATGAACCTGTTCACTTGTAGCTTCTCGTCTCCCATGTATTCAACATAGGGTAGGAGGTCGAGAAACTTGCCCTCATACTGGGCTACTGTAAGACCCCGTTGTCGGAGGTCATGGAACTCGTCTATATGGTGCTGACTGAACTGTTCTAAAATATACCGCTCTCTGAAGAGCTCAAGGAAAGCTCCCCAAGAGAGGGTATTGATGTGAATGAGACCCTTGGTCTCCTCATGCCTCCACCAAGTGGAGGCCCCGTCTCTGAGCAAAAATATTGTGAACTGTGCCTTTAGGTTGCTGCCATAGTTCCGCAACCCAAAGCACCTCTCTAGGCTCAAAAGCCAAGCCTCAGCTCCTGCCCCATCTGCTTCTCCTGTGAAGGGAGGCGGTTTAAGCCTCATCAATTCTATGATCTGATTCCCGATATCGGGGGGTGCCCTATCGAGTCTTTGCGCACCACCCCTAGGAACACTACCTGGTACTGCAATGGGTTCATCCTCCTGATCTATCTGATTTCCTCTTGATCTATGTGATTTCCTCCTGCTCTAGGAGGTGGGTTCCTACTTCTCTCTCTTTCCTGATTAACAGGTGGCATGCGGTCTAGTATGAGCCCGACTAGGTTCTAAAAGGCCAACAAAAGCACTGCATTAGGATCGGGAGGGGGTTCAGGAGGTGGACTCTGATCCCTCCTATGATCCTCTACTTCAGGTCGTACCTCTATGCGTGCCGCGGGGATACGTCACCGACCACGCCCTTGCTGATAGACTTGATGAGTGACAGGTGGCATCCTACACATGCAAGATAATTTTAGTGATAACGTAATGGGTTAGGTTCCCAATGTTGCTAAACATGGCTCTGATACCAAAATGTCATGCCCAAAAGTTGGGCAACAACACACGAAAAAAAAATGCACTTAAACATGATACCAAAACAATCACAAGGGTAACATGTGCACGCAAAATGGTGCAAAGGGATAAACGGAATCAGGAAGGTTACAAGGAGAGGAATAGCTTTCAGAGCTATCCTAAAGGATGCCTAAAGTTCCAAACTTGATCTACACGCAAACTGAGGCAGTTGACCAAAAGTCAACTAGGGTTGACCAAGTCAACCAAAGTTGACCCAAAGTCAACTATTCTAAAAAATAAGTGAATGGTAAGCACTAGGGTTTGCTAGATCCTAAGGGAGTCTCAAACACGCAAAACGAGGATAGTTGACTAAAAGTCAACTAAAGTTGACCAAAAGTCAACCGTACCCAAAAATAAGAGAAGAGACATTTCTAGGGTCTACTAAGTTCTAGAGAGGGCCAAGGCACGCATTTTGAGATAGTTGACCAAAAAGTCAACCCATGTTGACCAAAAAGTCAACTATCACCAAAAGGTGCGAAACTGAAACCCTAGGGTCCAGAGGCTGCAAGAATCAACTGGTTCAAATCTTGAGACATACGGACGTGGTTTGACCATGGTTGACCAAAAGTCAACCATACACGAATCTGGCCAACGACTATGAATAACCTCTGAAAAAGGTCCATAGGGACAATAAGGGGTTGTCTGCACCCACTTATTGGTCTAAAACGTTAAATGATTCTATAAAGCTAATCGAATAATTTTAACCAAACAAATAACGTTTGAAATTTAAAAGTACGTATTAGCTCATATTAACCCCATTTGAAATTAATCTCCAAAAATTAAAAATTTTCAAACATATGATTAAATCAATTCCAATAAGTAATTTGCTCAGATCTAATCTTAAAACTATAAGTTAAAATGAAATATAAAAGAATGCATAAATATGAGAACTAAAATCTAATCTAAATAATTAAAAACTTCTATGAATCTAAAATTCATTTCTATACATAAAAACATATATATATATATATATAAACTTTAAATAAAAATATAAAACACCTAATTTAAAACTATCCTATTTAAGTTAAAAACAGATTAAAGCTATTATACCCATTCATTAATACTACTACCTAAAAATTAAAATATAATTATATATATAATTCAAATCATATATACCAATCTAATCTAAAATACAAACAAATCTAATTGAAAATCCAAATCTAAAATCGCCATGCTAATAATATAACAAAACGAATCAAATAAAAAAAAAGGGGTTTTAAACCCTAAACATCCTTATGGCCGACACACTACATAGGTGGCGGCGGATTAAGAAACCATAGGGCGGTGCGTTCTAAAACCCGACAGGCGGTGGCGTGTCATACCAGGTGGAGGGTGGGTGGCGTGTGGCCGTGCAGTCGGCGGCACCACCCGCGGTTTATTTTTCTTTCGAAGGAAGAAGGGGGGGAGTGCCGGCCAGTGGCGGCTCCGCCCCACTGTGTTTACAGTGGGCGGTCCGCGTGCTGCGCGACCCCCTCCTCGGCACAAAAAGGGGTGGGGAGGGCTTCGGCCCCCCCACCGAAACAATAAAAAAATTTTTAAAAAAAAAAAGTTAAAACAACCCCCAGCGCTATAATGAAATCGCTTTTTATTTTTGTTTTTATTTTTTTTAAAGTTTACTAATGGTAAAGGATGGCATACTATATATATTTATATTTATATAAATATGTTCAGGCATATATATATATATATATAATACATAATATAAAATTATGACTGGTGAACAAGACTGTATCCCTCAAAACAAGGAGCATTAGGAAATTTATTTTTTTAAATCTAAATACATGGTTAAGTTCCATAATTAATACTAATCATACTGGTAAAAGAAAATTTTTATTTCAAGCATATTTTTTTTTTTGACATAATTTCCAGAATTCTCAAAAAATAACATAAATAAAATGAAAGTAGTAATTTCTCTTTTCCGTTTACTCAAGAACACTTAATAATTAATTTAAGGATCTAATTAGTTATTGGATTTTAAATATGCTATTGAATATCACTCTCCCAACCTTCCATGTGTTTAAATAATTCATTCCAAGAACTTAGTATATTGAAACATTAAAAGTTCTTATACTGTTTAACACCTAACGAATGTATAATCAACTAATTTTGTTGAGCATATAACAACAGAGGCATTTTAAGGATTTCTAATCTTAATTTAAAATTGAATGCGTTTGCACTATCAAATAGAATTTCCATTGAATCTCCATGTTGGAATATGGTAAGAAGTTTACAATAATATAAGTCTACAAATTACAAAATGGTCTTAATACAAAATTGCAACAATGAATATTTTTCATAAAATAAGTTACAAATTGATAATATTTCCAGTCATACTCATCTCCCACATAAGGGTATTAGTCATCTTCGCTATCCTTCCAAGAACCTGATAAACATTGAAGTTGACCATGGAGACTCACCTCCCAACCTAGGCCTTTACAAGGCCACCCCCGAGCTTGGGGATCCAATCTGGAACGGGTTACATAAAGAGAACACCCAACAAGCAGGAAATAAGAATAAAGAACTCAAGCACAAGAAAGCTTCCCAACATCAGGATGAACAAGGGGAAGTATCTCCAAGAGACATTCCAAAAACAAGGGTGGTGGTAGACCTCACTAAAGGAGAAAGCCAAGAATACACATAGAATACACAAGCCTCACATGGACTTGATAAGGACCATCTTTACAAGATGTTGTCCTGAATAACCTCCTTATACCTCTTAAATGCCCTCAGGCCCATCTTGGCTTCATGGGTATCATATTACCCCAAGTTTATCCCTCCTCACATGGGAGACTCTACACTTAATAGGAATCATTTCCATCTACCCCTCCAAGGCTACTCTTCCCTCCCAAGGGTGAGTGTACCTTGAAGACCCATTCGAAATCAATCACAAAGTAAAGACATTGAGAAACAAATAAAGAAATTTCTGACAGAAAATAAAAGCTTCAAAACGCATAAGACTCCATTAATGGAGTCCTTGAGCTCAAGAACACACATAAACACAAACAATTAACTTTTAAAAAAATCCAACCTTAATCCAAGCTAAGGTGTGATGAAGAATGGTGTTGAGCTATCCTTCCTAAGCTCCTTCTCCAAAGGCTCGTTCAAACTGAATTCTGTCTCTAAGGGTAGAGAGTGGGTGAACACTCAACTCATCCCAAATCCTTTCTTAAATAGACAAACCTCCAACATGAGCAAGGCTTAACCCAAAGGTGAGGTAACTCTAACCAATCCTAAAGTAAATCACATCTTAACTCTCTAAGGGTGAAGTCAAATGAAACTTGGGTAGAAGAGAGAGTGAGGTTAACCAAAGTCACACTCCTCTTCCAAATTCGCTCAAAGTTGAAAATGACACTTAAAGGAAGTAATAAATGAGTTTAGAGGCTCATTAATGACAGAAAATGACCCCTAACCCATAGGGTACCAAGTCGGGTGACTAAAACTGACCCCGGTTACCTCCTAGGAGCCCAAAAGACCCTCTAAAACTCACCGTGAAGTTAACCTACGGATTTCTAAGTCAAAGAAGTTCTAGAAACTTATAACCCTGGGGTAAGCTTGGGTACTACTCCTAGATGACCTTAGTTAACCCTTGACTAACCTTGGTCTCCCCTTTACTAGTCATGTCAATAAATAAATTACAACAATTGCCAAACTTGGCACATTAAATGAAAACAATAGACATGACTTAATCACATAAACATTTACTAATTTAATAACACACATGCAAACTACATTCACGAAATAAACACATAACAATGAGGTCCATGTCTCTTTATATAGATAGGACCTTGGAAAGCACGGATATTTACATAGGTTCCAGTACTGGGTCCCCGATTTAGATCCATGGTCAACTTTTTCTGCACACTCAATGCACACATCAGTAGATCCAAAACACCATGATATGAAACATAACATAATGTCAATAATATATGTAAGAATATAAATCACATTGCATTAGAACTGAAATATCCTAGCATCGATTTCCTAAACCAATTTCATCATATTATATCCATACATGTAAATCCATATAAGACATCAACATAAGCTGAAACTGAATTAGAAAATAAAGCATCTCAAAGGTACCCTGATTACAAAATCAGGTGCTGAATATATAACACAAGATTTCACCAATCCTCAAATGTATAAAAAGTCTCTGATAGTCAAAGTATGTCAAAGCATAAACTATTGAAAGCATGAGAACAAAATAATAAAACTATAACAGTCTAATGTAGGTCTCACAGCATCAAAGAGGGGCAAATGTAGACTCCCTAAAATGGATAGACTTGCGACTTGACATTAAAAATACTAATTTTCATCTATTAATTAATGGTTTTTAAATTGTTAATTAGTCATCTATTTTCTTCTAAATTCATTTTATCTATTAATTAATAGTTTTTTAATCGTTAATTAATCATCTATTTTCTTCTAAATTCATTCCCTGAATCATCTAATTAAATTTCCAAAATTAATTAAATAATTAATTTTATTTAATTAATTAACCTTAATTGATTAATTACCATTAATTAATTAATTAAATTTAATTTCCTATCATTTAAATTGAAATATTTAAACTTACTAATGAAATTCTTCCAATTAAATTAATTTAATTTCATTCAATAAAGCAATTCTAAATAAAAAAGAATTCAATTATCTCACATGTTGAAAAATTTAATTAAATAAATGAATTAAATATTCATTTATCTTCAAAGAGATAAGTCCAATCAGATCACATGGGTTACTCCACCCATCTCTCTAGTTCACATGGGTAATTCCACCCACCTCTTTAGTTCTAAAAGGTAACTCACAATTAGCTCTTCAGTCAACCAAACTCTATCTCCTCTTGACCAATTGAAGAGGTGGAGTTTACTAATGGCTTCTCCAGTTTCCTTTGATCTCAACCGTTCGTCTCCATATCTCTGCGATTGATTTCAACCGTTCATATCATCCCATATTCCTATATAATAAACCCTTCATAACCATTTGAATGATCCAATATTTCAAGCTCTCGTGCGCCATTACTCTGTCAGTTTGGTTCTAGCATTCAAGCCATCTTGCGATCACACACACATTTCAAGTATCAAATTCTCGATGCTTCTAAGTCATAGACTATGCCTACACCAATACTGAGCATCAAAAATAGTATTTCGGAAAGAGTAAAGAGAAACAATAGAAGCTTCAAGCACTTTGGGATTTGCATTCATTTGTTTTCCTTTATTTTCTTGTACATTTTATTGGTTACATTTTAAGTTATTCATTATTGGTAGATTTGTGTATTTGGTTTATATCATTGCAAAATGGTGCTACTAACCCCCACGTTTGGAAAGCTTGGGAACCATGAATCATGAAAGAAGAGGTGTACAATATCATTTTTGGAGGAAATGATGTGATGAGTAAAAGGTTCTCTAAAGAGATGGAAAATGAATTTGAAATGTCAATGATTGGTGTGATGAAATTTTTTCTAGGACTGCAAATTAATCAAAACAAGAGTGGTATTTTCATTTATCAGACCAATTATTTTAAGGAAATGTTGAAAATTTTTGGAATGGAAGATTGTAAATCAGTTGGGACACCCATGGTGTCTAGTTACAAACTTACTAATAATGTTGAAACTCAGAGTGTTTTTCAGACAAAGTATAGATCAATGATTGGATGTCTACAATATCTAACTCTGACCAGACCAGATATTGCTAATACAGTTGGAATTGTGGCAAGATATCAAGAAGATCATAAAGAGACATACCTTCTTGTAGTGAAAAGAATTTTTAGATACTTGAAAGGAACCATAGAGTATGGGTTATGGTATGAAAAATTAGATGATTTTATCTTAAATGCATATACTGATTCTGATTGGGTAGGTAGTGTAGATGATATAAAGAGTACAAAAGCCAGAACATTTTTCCTTGGAAAAAGGTTTCTTTCATGGTTAAGTAAGAACAAGGACTGTATAGCTCAATCTACTGCTGAATTTGAGTTTGTTGCTGCTATAAATTATACACAAATTTTTCTGATGAAACAAATGCTAAAGGACATTGGAATAATTTTTGAAGAGCCAATGGTTATCCATTGTGGTAACACTAGCACAATGAACATGTCGAAGAATGCAGTAATGCATTCAAAGACTAAACATATTTTGATTAAGTATCATTTCCTGAGGGACAAGGTAGCAGAGAAGGAGATCAATTTGGAGTATGTTAGCACAAAAAAATGTTAGCACAAAGGAACAGATAGTAGATATATTTATAAAACCTTTGCCAAAGGATTCTTTTGAGTATCTCAGAGGTATTCTTGGCGTGCGATCCCCTCCTTGTCAGAACTAAATTGATGTAGGAATGCATTACTCTAGTGGCTTTCACAGCTATATCATTTTTTGTACTTGATGTATGGATCCACTCCGTAGGGGGAGTGATCACAGGAACATTATGTTGGTGCTCAAATCAACAGATTGAATTTCCTATGGACTTGCTAATACAATACTGGGAAACCCAAGTGATTTGGCCAACTAACAAGATTCAACCAAAGAAAGGTTGAACCCTCTTTAATTCTGGATCTGCAGAACCAAGGCTGGTAGGCCTATACCTTAAACTTATCCTTCAAGTCTTAAGAATTTTTATAGAAAATAGAATACACCTCAAACCCTCTCTCTCAAGTATGGAAAGGCACTTGAAAGAAATCTAAGTGAAAGCAATATATCATAAACTATAAACTGAAATACTTTGAGTAATTGAAAGAATGATTAGTAAATATGTATGTAAATTAAAATGAATAGATAGATAAGATATCACAAAACTATAAACAACAAACTAAATAACTATAATCCAAATAATGATTAGACCAGTACCTTATTCTATCACGGGCAATACATTCAAAATTAGCCCAACCCTATGTACAACCTCAGAGTCAGTTTGCAAGAAACATATCACTTCAAAGGCGTTATGATGAGCACATATCTTAAGAAAAATCCACAGCTATGTCAATTGAGTTTAACTCCTCAAATGACAAACTGGTTGATTGTGGTCACAATCAATTGAATTTAACCATGCAAGATGAAAAGACCAATTGATAATGAAAGATGTAAATTTAATCAATTAAGTATGCAACATCAAACTATCACTTTGAAAAAAATCTAAAGATTTTATCCAAGGGACTAATCAAAAATGAAGTTGAGTCAATTCCCATAGATGAAATAAAAAATCACTTATCTTTATTGATTTTCAAAAAATAGTACATCGAGGGCCATGTTACACTTGTTGATTAAAAGCTATCCAAATATGTGAAATTGTATTATATTGTATTCTCTTTACATTTTAAATTATATATATATGTGTGTGTGTTTGAGTGGCTTTCACACCTCTTTAAAGTGAAAAGACACAACTCTTATTACAAATTATTTTGACAAAATATTAAACTAACTAAACAATAGCTACCTAAATTTCAGATTTGGCTTTGGTATAAAATCCAAAACACATTTGGAAAATATAATATTTCTATTGGAGATAGGAAATTGATTTCACGAACTGGGTCATTTTTAGATTTTTAAATTTTGACCATCTTCAACCTCTATCGACATCATCTTTACAACAAGTTGAAATTCCAACATTTTTTGAAGGCTTCAATTAGTTAGTTCTATTTTTTTGTGTCATAAAGATTTCTTCATTTTTTTTAGTATGCAGAAACTTGCTTCTTAATAATGGATTGGGACTTCTAAATTCTCAAAATTTAGGGTACCACTAGTGGCTCTTTCTGGGGACATATGCTCCCTGTGAGCATAGCAAGATTCCAGCTATCTCTAGAGAAGAAGACCATTAGTTTATTATCCTCTTCATAAAATATTTTTCTGAACTTAATTTGATGGACCCTGGCCCCAAAAATGAATATTATTCTTTTCCTTTGTCAAAATTTTTATTTTGTTCACGTAACACTTTGAATCTCCTAAATATGATATTATATTGTTCCTTATCTTTATCAATAAGAGTATTTGAAAATAAAAAAATCGCAGAATTATTTAGCCCCAACATTTGATCCCTTTCTCTATTAGATATGTCATCCTTATAGAGAATACTTATTGGTTCCACTTCATCAATGCAGTCTTTGTCTTTTGATTTATGTTTTTTATTTGAGAAATCATCAGGTGCACTGTGTTCTTTTCTGGATGGAGGATCCCTGTGCATATGATAATTCATATAAGTATCTAAACTAAGTTCTTCTTCTTGGATGTTTCCTTACACACAATATGCCCTATTTCCATTTTCTAGATATTGTTTCTCCTCACATAAAATTTTTGAGGATAGCTCATATCCAGGAGCTATTACTCCTTTTATATCAAGAATCTGATCAGATAGGATATTTGGATAATTTTTAGAACTTTTCTTCAACATATTCTCATCATTATGCTTGGTTATTTTAGTCTCATCTTCACAAGTCTGATACAAATCTCACTTATAGGATGAACTGAATTATATCTTACCTTCTGAATGCATTTTTTGAGTGTTATCAACTTTAAAATCATCATTAGGCCTGCTACCTTCATCATTATGTTGATAGATTTTATTGTATAGAAAATCTCCTCCACATAATGGATTCAAGGGCATAGACAACACACGCACATCTTTCTCTACTTCCTCTTTAAAAAATGGATTTAGGAACTTAGAGGGCTTGGGCATATCTCCATGAGAGATTTCCTCTGAAACTTCTTTCTATTTATCTATTGTATGTTGATCTATTTCATCTCCTTTATTTGGTTCTTGGCAATATTTATCTTCTTGATCTAGTACCTCTTGAATAAATGTTGATCCATTAACTTGTTTACTGTGGTGGATTAAGAAAAAAATTTGACCACTCTTCTCAACATATTTTTTATATTCCATGTCTAACAAAGCTGAAATTTATTCTGTACTGAGAATATTTTCTCCCTCGTCATCATGGTCATTGATATCTGTCTCCATACAAATCTCAATATCTACAAGATCCTCTTCAATCTGATCTAAATTCTCTTCTTTCATGTCATCATTCTTTTTATGTACAGGAGCCCTTTTAGTCTGGTCACAAACTTTAGTTGTATTCAAATTTGGAGCACTTGTAAATTCTTCCTTATATTCATCCTTTTCTTCCCTCAATTCCTCACATATTTGATCAAGAAAAACTCTGAGTTGAGAATCATGGTAGATTCCTAACTCAAAAAGTTTATCCGTTAATTCCCTTCCACAAGGCCTGATATCTGAAGGTATTTCCTGATAAATTTTTATCATTCTCGTGAACAAATGTACTACAGGTTCACCCTCATATCTTTCCAAATTGAAGAATGTATCCAAAGGGGACATGTAATATTTCTCTTCCATAATGTAATTTGGATCTTCTTCCTGTTCATAGCACATGTTTTTTTCTTAACACATGTTTTCTTCTTCATCACTAAGATTGCCATCTTTTTCAATTTAATCATAAGCTTCATTTTATCTGCCTTCATATTATTCTTTTAATAGTTGAAATAAAAGCTTCAGATCAGGGTCATCTTTTGAGATTCCTAACTCACAAAATTTTCTTATGGATTCCTTGCGTGGGGGTATAATGTTTGATGGTATCTTGTTATAAATTATTGCCATCCTTACAAATAAATGTGGTGTAGACTCCCCATCAAATCTCTCCAAACTATAGAATGCATCAAGTGGAGATATAATAATAGCCTCTTCCATGATACAGTTGTGGTCTTCATACTATTCGTAACACATGTTGTCCTCTTCGCTAGCATCATGAAACATATCAAGAAATCATTGCTCAAACTGTCTCCATGATGAAATAGACTGTGTAGGTAATGATTCATATTCTTCTTGTGCATTGTTTTTTAATGTCTTTACAAATAGCTTCATTATTTGAACCTCTGTAGAAACCTCATAATCTTCTATGAATGTATAAAATTCATCCATGTAATACCCACCTCTTAGGTTGATTTTCAGTTTGTGGATGCCAACCTCTTTTAGGCATTTTGGATGTATGTGTGGATTTATTCAGATAATTTAGATGATATTTATGTATTACATTTTGGTATATTCTTGATCCATTATTATCATGTTGTATCATTTGTGTATATGTGATTTATGGTTATTTTATGATGCTTATGTATATGTTAGGATTTCATTTCGATTATGATTTTTTGACAATACTGACCTTAGATTTATATGCACATGGATCATTGTATATTTTCATTACTGTTTGATGTGCTTGGTATGGTATGGGAAAGAGTCATAGTTACTTGCTTCGGTGAGATCCACATGATAACCTAGTCTCAACCATTGTTTTCTATATTATAGATGCATGTATGTTTGTCTTTGTGATGACAGGTTTGCAGAAATTGGGCTACATTTTCCCTGAATTAGCAGGAGTGAGTGTGCCCTATCGCATTAATCTCAATGGTAAGAGAGGGGAGATAGTTTTTAGGTCCAAATCCTGTCCTAAACCAAATTGTCCTAGTTAGTGGACAAGTATCTATTTTGAATACCCTTACTGAATTCGTATAGTTGATAGGAATTTGAGTATCCCTTTCCTTGAGCATGTTTAATTTTGCATGTGTTTGATTTCAGGTGCTTGATGTGATTAGGTGAGTGTTATATCATGTTATTTATTTAATTAAATCTTGTTGCAATTAATTATTAAATATAGGGTATTTAATTAATTGAAAATTAAATTAAATACCTATGTTTAATTAAAATTTTAATTAAAGTGCAATTATTGAATATTAATATTTAAATAAAAATTAGTGTGAATATGTTTTTATGCTTAATTAAATAATTAAATATTGAGTTGCATGGATAATTGTGATGTAAATATTTAAGTTATTTAAATTAATATTGTATTAATTACATGTGCAAGATTTGGTTGAAAAATTATTTTCAAACTCAAAGCTCTCAACTTGATTTTAGGAGTCAAAGTTGAGTTGTGCAAGTAATTAGATATTTTAATTATTAATTGTTATTTTCTTTCAATTTTGGGGAGAGTCCTTTTAGGAGTTAATTGAATGTGTTGTCATGAGGGTTTGCTTAATTAGGGGAAGTTGATCCTCATTAGGGGGCTTCTTCTCTCATTTGAACATAACAGGTTTTTGGGAGCATTTTTGGAAGCTTTGGTGTGTGCTTGATTTTGGAGCATAATTTGGGAATTCTCCTTGCTTGGATTTTTGTATTGTGTATTCTTCAACAAATATTGAGGTAGGGTCTTGTTCATGTCAATTCTGGTTTTCGGATCCATGTCTTCTATGCATCCGAAAAGCTAAGAATCCTTTGTTTGGTCATTCCTTGCTTGTTTATTTTGTGTTTTGAAAGATTTCATTTAGAAAATAATATTTTAGATCAATTTCGTGTTTAATTCAAGCTTGCATGCCAGATCTGTGCTTGTGGGCATAAGGGGTTTCATTTTATAGCATCAAGTGTAAATGGGTATTAGGGTTTCTAGTTTGAAATTGTTGTTGAAATATGTGTTTATGAAAACTTAGATCTTATATTTTTATTATTTATCATTACTTGGCATAGTCCAGTTAGGCTGTCTGAATTTCATTGGAAAATTCCCTATAAAACTCTCAGAAAATGATAAATCAATATGCACTATAGTTAAAACTATAGTAGAAGAAAAAAAATAAATCCCTCCCTTGGAAATATTAATGTCCTTGAAAAATTATTGTATGAAAAAAATTAGCTCTCTGTAAAAATAAAGAGTTAAAATAAATTACACCAGTCAATTAGAAATTGATTAATGAGACAAAAAAAAAATTCTCTTTTTGTTATTTCATTTTTCATAATTATTATTTTAAAAAAAAATTAAATGAAAGATTGTTTGGTATAAATCGTATGTTTTAAGTTTTATTTTAAAAAAAAATTTAATTTAAAAGAAATTTGTTGGAGGAAGCGGGGGCAACCAACTCCCCCCCTCCCCTGCGCACGGCAGACTGCCGGCACGACCGCTAGGACTACCGGCTCCACAGTCGAGACTACCGGCACGGTAGCTGGGCCGGCCGCAGTCTGGTCGTGCCTCTCCTTATTTAAGGGAGGCCGGCGCGGTAAGGATGAGGGGTGGGGGCCACGGGGACCCCCCCAATTATATATGTTTTTTTTTATTATATGTTTTCATTATTAAATATTAATTATTTAAATTAATTTTTAATTTCAGGTTTATTTAAAATTTAAATTATTTAAAACTTAGTTTAATTAAATTTAGTTTATTTAAAATTAGTTTAATTAAATTTTGTTTAGCATGAATTTAGTTTAATTAAATTTGTTTAATATGAGTTTAGTTAATTAAATTTTGTTTAATCTATAAATTAGTTTATTTGAATTTTAAATTAATTTAGTTAATTTTAAATTGATTTATGATTAAATTCAAATTTTATTATTATTAATTTTTAAATTAATTTAGAGTTAATTTTAGATTAGTTAGGGCTAATCTTTAAAATTTGTTTTAAATTAGCTGAATTGGTGAAATCAAGATTTTCTTTTAGAAAGGGATTATTTTTCTAAAAGGGGGAATTAATATTTTTATTAATCTATAAGCCAAGGGGGGGGGGGGGGGTTTNGGATTTATTTTGTCATTATTATAAATTGACTATTGTTAATCATCAGAGCCTATGATGTTAGCTAATTGTTAGAGATATTATTGAACGATTAATATTGATGTTTAAGTGCACCTAGGAATTTTATAATTCATAATTATAGCAAATTGGTAGTTATTCCATAGATGTATTTATATGCTGATTTTATAAATAGATCTATAGGATATGTTAATGTTACCAATATGAAGTATTTAATTATCTTTGGATAATAGTTGTAATGGGTAAATGAATTTGCATGATTAGGGCTTATAAATTTGTTTATCCTTACGTTAACATTATATTTGATTTTATACATTCTGAATATGTTTTAGTTATACTATGATGTGTTTTGGGTGCGTGTTTCTATGAATTGAATATTCTCCTATGTTATCATTCTTTCGGGTATCTGTTGGGTTAGATGACCCTAGGACTTAAATCCAGAGGTTTTCAGATTGTACTTTCTGTATGATGTTATTATGAAGTCAGTTTGTGTTTATATGTTGATGTCATGGTCCTGATTTCCTATACCCAACCTAATTCAGTTTTGATGTATTGTTTGGCTATATGAGGATACTGTGGATGTGTTTGTGGTTATTTGAGAACCTATGTGCTCCTGAATGAGCAAGATGCGATCTGAGATTATGTATATCTTCATGTGTTGATCTTGAGCCTAGGTAGGTTAACTAAGTGTACAGTGGGGAAGTGGCTTGCAATGGGGGTCCAGGACTCTAAGCGGTTACTAGGTAAACTCATTGGCAAGTTACTTAATAAGTGAAAATATGTTACATTAAATGGGTTTAAAATAAACTAATAAGATGTTTGAGTCTCTACCCATGTCGTGAGTGTTGTCGCATGATAAGATGGGAGTTGGGATCCTTATCTTCGCGAAAGGATCACTGAGCCACATAGTGTCACTTGGAGGCTAGAGTCAAGAGGTACTACTAGAGTTACCTTCAAGGTTGGGCTTATGTGATGACACTTCCCTATATACATCTTAGGTTATCTTACGTGTGTCAGTTACCTTTGGTGTTGTTTAGTATTCCTTGTTATGGTTTAGATTTCTTCTAGGATCTTCCTTTGCAGTGGAGTATGAGGTCATGTGTACCTTGGTGGTTGCATTCTTGTTGTATACCCCGTGTGAGTGGGCCTGTTACTATCTCCTCAGCACGGTGGGAGTGGACCTTTGGTTCCACGTGGTCGAGTGGTAGTGATTCTTATTACCATTGAGATTTCGACGGATTCTTCTTCATGCTTGGATGTTCCTTGTTGCAGTTTCAGCTTCCTATTCTTTTGGAGACTTGTTCAGTTACTTGAAGTTGTGTTTTGTACCATATGTATATATTGGTTATCATCCTTTGGAGGATGCATTGTATTGATTATTATATATTATCACATACCCTGCGACTTGTGCAATGGGTATTGATTGGGTAGTATACCTTATGGTATCAGATGTATGTGTAATATTTATTATTGAGATGTATGTTATTGGTTTCAGATTATGTAACCTTTATGTTAGTTTTTTTTTATTATAATCGTAGATTAGTTTGTCTAAGTAATTCTACATCAAGAAATGTAAATCATGTATGAGTTGTATTTCATGTATGTCATGTACTTCATTGTGTTGCTTCCACATTGTTATCATTATTGTTTGTAAACATTTAAAAAAAAAAATTATTTCGTGAACTTAGTGTCATGTTTAGGTTAAGTTCTCCTAGGTTCTCTGGCAGGGCAATACAATCCAAGTATTGCAGTGCCGATTCATCCCATTCTCCATGGAACTTTGGTACAAGTTGTGAAATTTTTGGGGATAAACTGCTAGGTTCATAATCAAAATTGATGAAGTCCAATGGCCTGATGCCATCTGGAATAAAAGGATTTCTTTGAAATGATCGATACATTTGAAAAAAAATCTACCATCTCCTTTTGAGTCTTCACCCTCAGTAGAGTCACTAAATGAAATGCTTTCTTAAATAGAGTCACAACCTTCTTTCCAGAAGAAAACTACATATTATCTTCTGAGTTATTTTCTCCCAGTAGAGTCTTAAATATATCACCAGAGCTTCTAGGTAATCTTTAACGATGTCTTTCATAGACAACTCTCCAGTAGAGTCACAAATTTGTTGGTGCTCAAATCAACAGATTGGATTTCCTATGGACTTGTCAATCCAATGCTGGGAAACCCACGTAATTTGGGCAGCTAACAAGATTCAACCAAGGCAAGGTTGAACCCTCTGCAATTCTAGCTCTGTAGAACCAAGGCTGGTAGGCTTATACCTTAAAGTTATCCTTTAAGTCTTAAGGCTTTCTATTGTAGATATAATACACCTCAAACCCTCTGTCTCAAGTATGTCAAAGCACTTGAAAGAAATCTAACTGAAAGAAATATATCATAAACTATGAACTGAAATACTTTGAGTAATTTAAAGAATGTTTAGTAAATATCTATGTAAATTGAAATGACTAGATAGATAAGATATCACAAAACTATAAAAAATGAACTGAATAACTATAATCCAAATAATGATTAGAATAATTCCTTATTCTATCATGGGCAATAGAGTCAAAATCATCCTAGCCTTATGTACAAACTTAGAGATAGTTTGTAAGAAACATATCACTTCAAAGCTATTATGATGAGTATGTATCTTAAGACAAATCCACAACTGCATCAATTGAGTTTAACTCCTCAAATGATAGACTGATTTATTGTGGCCACAATAAATTGAATTTAACCATGCGAGCTGAAAAGACCAATTGATAATGAAAGATATAAATTTAATCAATTAAGTATGCAACATCAAACTATCACTTTGAAGAAAATATAAAGATTTTATCCAAGGGACTAATTGAAAATGAAGTTGAGTCAATTCCCACAGATGAAAGAAAAAAGAACTTATCTTTATTGATTTTGAAAAAATAGTACATCCAGGTCCATGTTACACTTGTTGATTAAAAACTATCCAAATATGTGAAATTGTATTATATTTTATTCTCTTTACATTTTACATTATGTATATGTATGTGTGTGTGTGTGTGTGTGTGTGTGTGTGTGTGTGTGTGGCTTTCACACCTCTTTAAGGTAAAAATACACAACCCTTATTACAAATTATTTTGAAAAAACAATAAACTAACTAAAAAATAACTACCTAACTTTCGGATTTGGCTTTGGTCGAAAATCCAAAAACACATTTTGAAAAGATAATATTTATACTGGAGATAGGAAATTTGATTTCCTGAACTAGATCATTTTTTAGATATTTAAAATTTGACTATCTTCAACCTCTGTCGGCATCATCCTTTCAAAAAGTCAAAATTCTAGCATTTTCTAAAGGCTTCGATTAGTTAGTTCTATTTATTTCTGTCATAAAGCTTCCTTCCTTTGATTTTTTTAGTATGGAGAAACTGGAGCTTCTTGATAATGGATTGGGACTTCTAAATTCTCAAAATTGAGGGTACCACCACATTACAGAACATATTTGGGTGATTTTGCACCAGGTAATTGCATGCATGAAGATTCGAAAAAGCTACATCTTGTAGAATAAAGAAGAAGAGTTATGGCACCCTTTGCCATTTTTTTCAAATGGGGAGAGATTCTATGAGAAAATATCTACTGTTAAAGGAGAGCTATGTTGAGGATATTGAGAATATTGTATTGAGAGAGTAATTTTGGGTTGATGGATTTTCCCATATGTTTCAATCTATACCAAAGAGAAGATTGTTGGAATTGGTTCCTAATGATGTTGTTGGCATTCATGTTTTGTCATTGATGTCAAAATATGTTTCTATGGAGGAAGAACAGACTAGTTATTACTATTTCTTTATGACTAACAGAGGTGCATGGGTATTGTACTCAAGAATGAAATAGAGGGGCATGAACATCTTAAGAAAGGACATGATAGTACCCTGAAGATCCTTGAACAACTTATTCAGCAAAGGAGACCTCATGACACATCTGAATTAGGATATAGTAGTACACTGGAAATAGGAGAATCATCAAAGACCAAGGAGAAACAAGAAGAATCCAAGGAACATGGTAGTAATAAAGAAAGGAAAGCATAAAATCCTACATGCTACAACTGTGGAAAGTTAGGTCACACATCATATGTTTGCAGATATTGACCGGTAAGTCCTAAAACTCAATCTTTTGGTGGATATTTATATAACTATAATCAATATGGACATAAAGCAAGTGAATTTGGTCCTAATGCTAAGTATGGAGAAATATTTGAGGGATATTTCTACAACTCCAATAAGTATGGACACAAATCCATAGAGTGTAGGTCAGCATTGAATAATTCTAGATCATCTAAGCCAGTGATTAAGACTTATAGAGGAAAACAACAATATGGTGTGATTTGTACAAACTGTGGAATTCATGCACATATAGCAGAAAATTGTAGAAGAATGAATTTGATAAATTATCATGGACCTTGGAGATCAACTAGCATGATCTTTTATGCATGTAATAGAGTGGGTCATCTAGCCAGAGATTGCCGAAATAGTCCAGTGAACCGATCACCACAAAATAATGGAAAGAAGACTATAAATGTTGAAGAAGTAAGAAGTGATATGAAGAAAATTTGGGTTAAGAAAGAAGGAAGATTAAGTTCATCTAAATTGGGATCTCAACCATCTAGTGTTGAGAGTTCACTTTCTAATTAGGTCAAGAAATTTACTTAAGGAGAAGAATACAAATGTCCTATCAACTGATCCCCTAAAATTTTAAGTAAATAATCCAAATTAGAATAATAAGATGTGAGGTGATGTCATTGTATCTATCTTTAATGATATTATGAAAAATTTACAACCGTTCTCAAATATTACTACTAGAAGTGAACTGAATGATAGAATTATGCATTTAATGAATGAACAGTAAGATGGTTAACCTCTCGAATAGGTAATGGTAACTAGAATGAATGGTAAAACCCCAGTAGAATTATAAATACATGAGATGGTATCATTTTCAAATTTTTCTTTCATGGGAACTATTTATGAGTTAGTGTGAACTGAATTTGAGAAACCATCTACTCGAATCTTGCAAGTGACTATTGAATTTGAAGAGTGAAAGTGCAAAACCCTACGCGAACAAAGAAAAATTTGAAGTGGATAATTTAATAAGTTGAATTTGAGTTTTTGATTTTGGTTGTCAAGGAGAGTTGAAGATGGAAAAAAAGATTGATACTCCTACCCTTATTGCACATATTGAAGAGCCATGACCACAAATCAAGTTACCTACAATGAAAGCTATCGAGGTTGACAAATTTGAAGCATTTTCATCAATCCCACCTAGATTCCTTTTGGTCGAGGACATTTTCTTTCAATCACAACAAGATGGAGGAACTTGGAGAAGCGGATATCAAATTTGGGTATGTAAATTTATGTGAAGTTGGAATCTTGAGGAACAAGTATGCACATATGATGAACAGTGGTATTCTGAATACACTTGATTTCCCTGACTATTTTCACGATGACTGGAAGAGATATGTATTGAGTAGGTTTCACAATCAATTCCTATGGTTTGATGAGAACCACAAGATCACTAGCCAAGTAATTAGAAGGGTTATAGGTTAGAGCGACACCGGTGAGATGTCTACCCTAAGGCAAATTTCTAGAGAGTTAGTTGCAGAATTGACAAAATGTAGAAGAGATAAGAGAGCCATGACTATGATGGATATCCCTAATGATGCTATGAGATTTGAAAAAATGGTTGTTGATTATAGATTTTATCATTCAAGCAAATACAACACTCCTCATGGAGTGGTACATGCTGCATATAAATTAGTAAGTGAGAATGTATCATATAACCTTTGTGGATTTATAGCTAGTCAGATGGTTGTTAATAGGGAAAATATTATAAATGATATGAAGAATTCATTCAAGTATGGATCATTTCTTGTCTGTATCTTATTTTATTTTCAAAAGCATTTCCCTGGTAAAGGTATGTTGAATGGAAAGAAGATAGACCTATGGTAACACAGATCTTTGATCATATCAAGGAATTGGGAGACCAATTTGATACTCATATGTGGGGGTATTTCAAAAAAATTCATTCTGCAATGCACAAGAAATGGATGATACCACCTGGTATTGTTCAGATGTATAAGGATGAAATATCTTCCTTAGAAGATACAAGAACATGTATACTTCAACCTGTTGTGCCAATAATATTCTAGATACCTATAATGGGTTATGAAATCTATGATGATGAGATTTACAAATATGCACAAGTATTACTGAGTAAACCTAAGTAAACCTATAGACACAATAGAGAAAAGGTTTGTAACATCTGAGGAAGCAAGCTCTAGAATTGAGTTTGAACTTAATAAGTGTGTAATAAAGAGAAAGACAAGAAGAATGTTAATAAATTTAGAGGCTAAGTGTTATACACTAAATTTTGCACCCTGCCAAGCGCTTGAGCCTAGAAATCTAGTATAACATGGGAATCACTTATAGGTTGTGGGACCTTTGTTAACTGAAGTGAAGCCTCCAGGTTCTAGGCTGGTTCCTCTTGGATAATCACCTAATATTCTCTTGAACATGAAAATAAACTTCAAAGGAAAAGGGATAGAAGGAAAAATTGAAAGGAAATGACTGAAAAGAAAATTATCCTACTAGGTGATACACCGAAGGTAACATGAACCATAACACAGCAACCAAACTAGCATGAATATTATTAGATCTAATAGAACACAATCTTCTGAATAGGCCTGCATAAGTATTTCATAGAGAGGTTTGAAATGGAAAGAGGCTATTCAAGGAAAGGAAAGATTTCACAAATAATAACTTTCCCAAGGAAATAGACATGGACTGTGACCTGTAAGAAGACATTCACTCCAGCAAATAGGCATAGGAATGAAACAAAATAACTAGGGATGAACAAAATCCACAAGATTATTTATATCAGATCACACACAAGAGTACACAAAGATGCTGAAAGAAAGAAAGGCTCAGGAACTCAAAGATTTCTCTAATATAATATATTGTATTATATTCAGTAAGTGAAGTACAGATAAGGAAAATCTTGAGGGCAGAGAAAATGCCATAGAAAGCTCGTACATAATCTGGAATTCAATGAGAAATTACAACAAAAAAAACTTGAGGGAAAAGAAAATGCCACAGAATGCTTACATCTTCTGAAAACTACTTCCCTTGACAAGGAAAAGCTACCTCTAAGCTCTAAAAGCTTCTTAAAAGTACTTATATACATGCTTCTCTAGCACACAGGCTTAGGAGTCAATCCACCAATCAAAATTAGGGTTTATTAGATATTACATAAATAATGTCAAACCCTAAGACTATCAAATCTTCTCATCAATGCATCCTAGAAATATCTCAAAATATTAGATATGGCCATGAATGCACCTCCCATCATCATAAATTTGATCAGAGAAGTCAGCTCGAACCATCCCACTATCTAGATCTTGAAAAACCACACCACTGCCACGGGGATCTAAGAATCATATTTTGAATTTTTAAATATTTGAATATAACAGTCACAGGTGGTGTGGGTACTTGTATCAATAGCTCAACAAATCTCTATTCTCCTACTTAAAACACAGTCGTCAATCTTTCATCTTTGATTCACGATACTAGCTTTAACTCTTTTTTTAACTCACCCTTAACCCTGGTGTATGGAATCCTTTGTGTCACTGAGTCACTGAATCATTTGATTAACTCTGATTGCATGACCACCACAAGATTAGACCCAAGATCTATGATCTGCACTTAATCTCCAAACCATAGAAGAATATTTCATTTCCTTATGAGACTAAGAGACCACCGCCAGATCATCTTTTAATCAACAACGCTGATTAAATCATCTACAAACTCTGAAACTTAACTTAAATTTATCATTAACCCTAGTACATTCAGAGATTCGGTGACTAAACATATCTCACAATCTCTAATCATCTGGTCTAACCATGGTTTTGTTACGACTCGACGACAACATGGAGATTATCTTTTAATCAACAGCCCACGTGAAATCTCATAAACTTTGCTGACATTTTGAATTTATCTGGAGACTTAGCACAAACCATTGGATCTTAACACAATCAATGGCTAGCATGAAATCTCAGAAGAAAGGACCTAACCTTGATCTTATTTAGTGATCACGTGATTTAGAAAAATATGAACCCGACTTAAACTCCCAATTTTATCATGAGTTGCAAGATAAACTAAGTCTTAGAGTCGCTGAATAAAACTTTGACCATAGGGTCTATCCTGAGATTCCACACCTTCCACATGATTTAAAGCTAAACTTAACCTGATGCACGGTCTATGTTAAATCTCCCAAAGACTTAAGCATATTCCTTTTTGATGTGAGATTACGCAAAAGCCACAAGATTGAAAACTTGATCTACAGCCTGCGTGAAATCTTAGTGACTTAAGAGGATATTCTTTTCCTTTATGATATCACGCGACCAAGGCAAAATGCAAAGTCGCTGAGTAATGTGGAATATTCTTTTCCCTTTGCGTGACTAAGGGATAAAAAAAGAAGGTTAATGTGCACATGACTTATTAATCACTTAAGTCACTTGAAAAAGGTAATGAAGAAATAAATCATGGGGTGGAGAACTAGGGTCTTACCATGAAATTCTTAGGTTTTTCTACACTTAGGTCTTTTTCCATGAATAAGGGTAAACCAGAGACCTAGCAAAAGTAGACAACAAAATCAAGACCTAGAATCAAATACAGAATCTTACAAGCTGGGCTCTACCCTTGTGGGAACCACATTTTTATCCACTTGTAGCTAAAGTCACATAGGATGGGAAATTTAGGTAACATTTTGGCAATTTATGTTGGATGTGAGCCTGCTAGACACATAAAATCAATGGTCCTTAGATGATCCATTGGGCATAGGAGTCTGCATTAAGCACAAAAACTGCTGGAAGGAAGGAGGATTGAAACCAGGAGGAGGGACAATGAACCAAAATAGGAAAGAAACTATATACAAGTAGAAATAACAACTTGTACAGAGATTTTTGAGTAAAGTAGGAAACTATCCTAGAAAGCAAGAAAAAGAAACAAACTGATTATAAAGCCGAACAAACCTCAAAACAAGGTTTTAGGTGAAAACCATTGACAAATATTGGAAAGGCCTCTCCTTCAAAATTTGATAGCTTAAAAGAATTATGTTCCTTGCACTCAGTGATTATAAATGGACCTCCTTAAAAGGAATCAAACTTTGTATGTCTACCAGGCCTGGATCTGAATTCATCCCATTTGAGGACTATATCCCCAACATTGAAGTTCCCAGTTCTTGCTCTTTTGTCAAAGCTCTTCTTAGTTTGAATTTGTTGAAATTCCATAGTCTGCATGGACTTGCCTCTAATTTCTTCCAACTCCATGAGTTGAGTATATCTCACTTGTAGAGGGTCTCCCTCTTCAAAGAGGACAAGTTGGGCTGCAAGGTCCAAAGATGGAAACTCTATTGAAATGGACAACTTAGCTTCTTTGTCATAGAATAACATGTATGGAGAGTTCCTAATGATCCTTTTGGGAGTAAATATATCTAACCATAAGGAAGACTTCAGTCTAGAGTGCCAATATCTCTGATTTTCTTGCAAAGTCTTCTTTATTATCCTGATCAAGTTCTTATTTGTAGACTCTGCTAAACCATTACCTTGAGGGTAATAATTAGAACTAGTGTTCAGGAAAACACCATGTTTGATTGCCCATTCAGTGACTCTCAAGGCTGTGAAATCAAGTGCATTATCTGATATGATAGAGTTTGGGGTCCCAAATCTGTGGATTATGTCATCATAAAAGCCTAGGATAGCACTCTCATTTTCTTCTTTTAATGTAATAGCCTCAGTCCATTTGGTGAATTAATCAGTTGTAGTAATTATTCATTTATGGCCTGAACTGGATGGAGGGTTGATTAGGCCTATGAAGTCAATGCTCCACCTCATGAAAGGTTGATCTGTTCTTATTGGTTGGAGGGGAAAAGCTGCTAGTCTTTCTTTTCCTACAAACATGGCACACTTTATTCATTTCCTTACATGATCATGACTATCCTTGAAGATAGATGGCCAATAGTATCCAGCCGTCATGATCTTAAAATTAGTGGTCCTAGGAGAGAAATGACCTCTTGTAATACCCCGCCAGGGAACCCAAGAGAACTAACCTAAACAAGAAACCAAGTTAACAGGATTATTTTTTTGTTAATAAACAATAATGTTAATGATGTGGAAGCAACACATGAGATAACATGACACACACATAAGTGCAACTCAACAAAGGTTACAAGACCCTAGGGTTCCTTGACGTAGAATTACATAAGAAAAAATAATCTACGAGAACAACTCTAAAGAACTAACACAAAGGATACATCAACTAAATCTAATAATATACATCTCATATAATAAGACCACATATAAAACAGAATCAACATCCATTGCACATGTTGCAGGGTATGTAATATACATAATAATAAATTTAATACATCCTCCAAAGGATGGATTTCAACCAATGTAAACATATGGTACAAGTATACAACTCATGAAACTGAACAAGTCTCCAGAAGAATAAGAAGATAGAAGAAGAACTGCAACAAGGATCATCCAAGGATGAAGATGAATGTCAGATCTCAATGCTAATAAGAATCACTACCACCCAACCACATGGAACCAAAGGTCCACTCCCATTGTGCTGAGAAGATAATAACAGGCTCACTCACACAGGTATACAACAAGAAGGAAAACAACAAAGGTATACAAGACCCTCATAAATATATGCATAGGAAGATCCTAGAAGCTCTCTTAATCACAATAAGTAAATCTAAAAAATACCAGAGGTAACCGATGTTAGTAATAACTGAGAGGGGGGTGAATCGGTGGCCTCAAGAATTTATCCTTTAAACTTCAATCCACCAATTAATACACCTCAGATTATTAAGTCCCTACAAGATGTATGCCTTTAAAATACTTGAGATAAATAACTGTCTGTCAGTTTACCTTGTCTGTCCTTCTTCTCCTTGATAACTGATAGACAGTAAAACTTATTCACCGATACTCAATAAATATGCAGAGTATACCAATCAATCCAGAAATGCATATGTGAAATGTAAAACAATAAAGTAATAAACAATACACACATAACACATGGATTTTAACATAAAAACCCTGTTAAGGGAAAAACCACTGGGACCGGTACCCCAAATTTTCACTCTTTTGAAGTGAGCCCTGTTAGGAGCCAACCTTGTTAAAGGTTACAAACACACTGTTAAGTGTGACCTTGTTAGAGGATTTTTATACATAGATTATCACTAAGTATGTGACATCTATGCTACCATCCTTGAATCAGCCTCTAGACTGTCAATAGGCTTTATGCTAATCTTACTACCATCCTTGAATTGGCCTCCTTCTTAGACTGTCAATAGGCTTTAGGTAAGACCGATGCTACTATCAGGAATCAACCTTTTTGGAAATCTGTTAGGATATACCTCAATTATAGAAGATGGTTAAGTCCTACTATGTTAAGAGACTTAATGCTTCAATGGTTAAACTGAAACATAATGACATGTTTCTAATGCAACTTGAATTGCAGATATTCAGATCTATTTACTTACAATACTTCTCTGATCAATGTATCAATTCAGTTCCTTTGTACTTCACACTTTCTGCGCTGTGATGTTGTGCTTCACTGTTCATCGGTGTCTACAGAATTCTTTAGCACTCCCTTAGCTTGATTGATCAAGACTGTATGAAGCTTAACCTTCACCAGTTTCTCTTCAGAATCTTCTTTCAATTCACTCCCCCATGTATCTAATTGCTTGCAAAAATGAATTATGCTTGTCTCTTATATAGACATGATATTCCTTAACTCTTGGTTCTTGATTCTTGATTCTTGGTGTGAAAAGAAATCTAGCCAAATTGATTTATGGCTTTAACTCCTAATTTATCTCGTAGTTATCTTCTTTCCATCTATATAAATCATCTTTAAATCACTTACTTAACTGTGGTCGAATAAAACAAATAAAACAACTAGTTAAGTCTATCCTTAAGCTCTACCAACTAGATATTTTGTCATTTTTTGATCTCTCTATTCTGTCAATCAATTCTGCAATTCGTCACCGGTGACAACTGCCAATTTTGTCAGTGTAGCTTCAGTTAGCTTTGGGATCTCCATCCATTGGGCATCATTGGATCTTTCTCATCGGGAAACACTATTTTCAGCTCGTCGAGCATCCTGTGATTCTACTTCGTCGGGAAAAACTGTCTTCTGTTCGTCGGGCATCACTGTGACTGTATCTCTGTCTTTACTGATGGTGTGCACTCTGTCGGTGTGGTCTGTCACTTAGTGAATACATGACTTTTATGCATTGCTAAAAGCATAACCATTATTCCATTGATTCTCTGAAGTCTTTAGCATTATGTATATGACCATACAGATAATATCAAGTTGACATCAATGACAATACAAACCATTAACTGATTTAATGTCTTGCATCATCTTCAACTTAACATTATCAAACATTCAATCAGTTATATGTCATCAATCTCTCCCTTTGGCATTGATGGCAACATACTATATTATCACACTATACTATTTCTAATACAACATGAAATACAATTGTTGAGATTCATCAAATTACCAAACAGTTTGTTTTGATAACTGATAAAAATAGCTGACCGCCGGTAAACTCTGTGTAAGCTTAGATTTGATTCTTGCAGCTTTTCTATTTCTTCTTCTGATGTGTTGTATCCTCTATTTGTGTCAATTTCTCTCTTGACTGTTCTTCTTCTTTGATGTCTCTATCTTTTGTTTGCAACTTTGATATAAATTCTCTCCCTATGGATATGATCTCTCCCTTTTTAGAGTAATCTGATAATGAATAGTTTCTGATGATAATATGGATACATTATCTCCCTTTGACATTAATGCCAAACAAATATTATCCATAATATATTCCTTCTATAAAATAATTTCTTCTGTCGATAATATATTCCTTGAATTTCCCTTATCCATCATCAATATAATAGTTTGCTCTGGTGCTTGGTTCTGATATATTCCTTTTTGTATATAGATGTAGCTTTGAAGTTCAGCTTCTGCTTGCATTAGTCATGAATGATATTATGATAATATATAGCTGATGCAGCTTTCAGTCCTTTTACTGACTTATAGACATGGGTTTTGTAACACCCCAAAATTGGCACCTAATAATCAATCAATTTTGGTGCATTTTCTTATCTTCGAAGTCCTATTGTATTAGGCAAATTCTTCTCCTAATCGACTTTAATTGATTGAGTTTAAAATACAGAAAACCCAAATTTGCATAAATCTGACATTACATTTAATTCCTAATTCTCAAATGATTATTAGCTAAAATGCCTATGATTAATTGATTTAATCCTAAAGTCCTAAGTGCTTTTAATTAAATCAATTACACCCCCTTTGGCTAATATACATAAAAGGAATTGAAAGGTTATTTAATTATTGAATGAATTATCCTCAAAA
>MU226470.1:3505094-3572300 GCA_018584345.1 Thuja plicata
TCTTAGACTGTCAATAGGCTTTAGGTAAGACCGATGCTACTATCATGAATCAACCTTTTTGGTAATCTGTTAGGATATACCTCAATTATAGAAGATGGTTAAGTCCTGCTCTATTAAGAGACTTAATTCTTCAATGGTTAAACTGAAACATAATGACCTATTTCTAATGCAACTTGAATTGTAGATATTCAGGTCTATTTACTTATAATACCTCTCTGATCAATGTATCAATTCAGTTCCTTTGTACTTCACACTTTCTGCTATGTGATGTTGTGCTTCACTGTTCATCACTGTCTGCAGAATTATTTAGCTCTCCCTTAGCTTGATTGATCAAGACTGTATGAAGCTTAACCTTCACCAGTTTCTCTTTAGTATCTTCTTTCAATTCACTCCCCTATGTATCTGATTGCTTGTAGAAATGAATTATGCTTGTCTCTTATATAGACATGATATTCCTTAAGTCTTGGTTCTTGATTCTTGATTCTTGGCGTGAAAAGCAATCCAGCCAAATTGATTTACGGCTTTAACTCCTGATTTATCTCATAGTTATCTTCTTGCCAGTTGTATAAATCATATTTAAATAACTTACTTAACTATGGTCAAATAAAACAAATAAAACAACCAGTTAAGTCTATCCTTAAGCTCTGTCAGCTACATATTTTATCATTTTCTGATCTCTCTATTCTGTCAGTCAATTCTGCAGTTCATCGACGGTGACAACTGCTAGTTTCGTCGGTGCAGCTTTAGTTAGCTTTGGGATCTCCATCCGTCGGGCATCATTGGATCTTTCTCATCGGGCAACACTATTTTCAGCTCGTCGAGCATCCTGTGATTCTTCTTTGTCGAGCAACACTGTCTTCTGTTCGTCGGGCATCACTGTGACTTTATCTATGTCTTTACCGATGGTGTGCACTCCGCCGATGTGGTCTATCACTTAGTGAATACATGACTTTTATGCATTGCTGAAAGCATAACCATTGTTACATTGATTCTTTGAAGTCTTTGGCATTATGTATATGACCATACAGATAATATCAAGTTGACATCAATGACAATACAAACCATTAACTGATTTAATGTCTTGCATCATCTTCAACTTAACATTATCAAACATTCAATCAATTACATGTCATCAACTGACACATGTAGGATAGCCTAAGTTGTATATAGGAAGGTGTCATCATGTACGTCTAACGCTTGAGTCTCATCCTAGAAATCCCTCACTGGATCTTGGCACTCAAGTGACCATACATGGTATCAATGACCTCTCAAACTGAAAAGGCCACTAACTATGTCCAAACCCACACCTCGCAAGGGGGAAAGAATCATCTCATCCTCCATTTTATCCTCTAATAGTGCTCAAGCATGGGTGAGGCATGATCTTATTAGATTATACTAATGCATCCTAATAATTTATTATGTTATCACTTGTTAAAAATTACTTACAATAAATGATCCTAGCAGCAACTTGTGAGCTTCAGCACTTATTGCAAGCCACCTCCTACTATACAACTAGATAACCTACCCTAGGTTCACAAAAGAACATCATAAAGGTATATCATAAACCTCATCACTTATTCCTGCTCACATAGGGATACACCCTCAGAAAATCATAAACCATATCAAAGAGAAGAACACAACTCTTGAAACTAGTTCTTGCCAATACAAGAACTATTTGTTCTCAATTAACCAATACCACATAAAGTACTATCACATGATCACATAAAACTAGTTAAACAACCAGGTTGGGTAAAAAGATAAAGACTCAAAATTGATCTCAACAAGAACATGCAGTGGAGTACACAGAACACCAAAGAAACAGAAAACCCAAAACCTTTGGTTTTACCTCCTGATAGCCAACTAATCCCAACACACAACTGTCACATAGTAGTATCGTAAAAGGGAAAGAAACACACAATATTTTAAATTAGTCACTCAGAATACACATCATCACATAATGAGTACGATTTCAAAAAGGCAATAAAATTCAATGATACACTATGCAAATTAGTTTATATGATAAAATTACTAATAACAATATAATTCAATTTGCTGGTGTTCAAATCAACAGATTGGATTTCCTATGGACTTGCCAATCCAATGCTGGGAAACCCAAGTGATTTGGCCAACTAACAAGATTCAACCAAGGCAAGGTTGACCCCTCTACAATTCTGGCTCTGCAAAACCAAGGCTGGTAGGCCTATACCTTGACTTATCCTTCAAGTTACAAGGATTTTTATTGCAGATAAGAAACACTTCAACCTTCTCTCTCAAGTATGGCAAGGCACTTGAAAAAAATCTAACTGAAAGCAATATATCATAAATTGTAAACTGAAATACTTTGAGTAATTGAAAGAATGTTTAATAAATATGTATGTAAATTGAAATGAACAGATAGATAAGATATGACAAAACTATAAAAATGAACTAAATAACTATAATCCAAATAATTATTAGACTAGTGCCTTATTCTATCATGAGCAATAGAGTCAAGATCATTCCAATCTTATGTTCAACCTCAGAGACAATTTTACAAGAAAACTTATCACTTGAAAGTTGTTATGAAATGAACATGCAACCTTGAAACAAGTTGAGAGATATTTCAAAAGGATATTACTTCTCAAATGATATACCAATTGATTGAGGCCTCAATCAACATAATTTAACAATGCAAAATGAGAAAAACCAATTGATAATAAAGACTATGAACCGGATCAGGAAGTATGTACATCAAACTGTCACTTTAAAGAAGTTCTATTGATTTATCCAAGGGACCAATTGGAAAATGATAATGAAAATATTTCACATGTGAAAGAAAAAGGGCTTATCTTTATTGATTTTTAAAAAATAGTACATCCAGGTCCATGTTATACTTTTTGATTAAAAACTATCCAAATATGTGAGATTATATTATATTGTATTCTCTTTTCTCTTTACATTTTATATTATGTATATATTTTTTTTTGAGTATCTTTCACACCTCTTTAGGGTGAAAAGACACAACCCTTATTACAAATTATTTTGAAGAAACAATAAATTAACTAAAAATAACTACCTAACTTTCAGATTTGGCTTTGGCCGAAAATCCAAAACACCTCGTGAAAAGCTAATATTTCTACTGGAGATAGGAAATTTAATTTCTCAAACTGGGTTGTTTTTATAAATTTAACATTCGACCATATTTAGCCTCTATCGGTATCATTTTTGTAGTGGGTTGAAATTCTAGCATTTTCTAAAGGCTTCGATTAGTTATTTCTCTTTATTTGTGTCATAAAGATTCCTTCCTTTGATTTTTTTAGTATGGAGAAACTTGCTTCTTGATAATGGATTTGGACTTCTAAATTATCAAAAATTAGGGTAACACCAGTGGCTCTTTCTGGGGACATATGCTCCCTGTGAGCATAGCGAGATTCCAACTATCTCTGGAGAAGCAGACCAAGTATCCACACTTAATGTGATGCAAAGTGAAATCGGGTGGCCTCAGGCCCCAAAAAAAATGAACATTTTTTTCTTTCCTCTATCAAAGATTTGATTATGATCCTTTAGAAACAAGATCATTCTAAATCTATCATTATTGGTCATATTACTGTTTTGATCTACCTGTTCATAACATCCTTCATGGTCAAATCCTGCCTGTGTCATTCAAACTAGGAATAGACTGTTGTAACTTCCTTTATGTGTGATTCGAAGATTACCAATTCTACGAGTATTATTCCAATATATCCTCTGTTCATCTGAGATTTTGTCATTCCTCACTACCTCTAAGGAATGCTCAAAATCACCTTTTGTATCATATAGAGACTGAAAAAGACTACAAACTTCATCATATTGACCAAGAATCTGGATGCCATAAATCTATTTTTTTCCTTCATTTTGCAACATATTTTACTTATTTTGCAAAAAACTGCCTGAATCATTCTTATAATCAATTCCTTGTAGAGTATTAATATCCTCTATCATAGTACCCAAATCAGGTTCAATCAAAAATTTATCACCATCTGGGTCAATAAAAATTTCTTCATCAATTATCTCTGTTAAAAATTCTTCATGCTCATATATTGTATCCAATTCACCTTCATAGTCTGGAGAGATTTTATTTATTTCAAAGAATGGATTAACACGTGGTCCATATCCAGAAAATTCTTCATATTTTTCAAAACCATTCATAAACATATTTCCTTCATGAAATGCTCCACTCTTTTGAGATTTTATTGTATCAAATATAACATGATCATGCCCATCCTCATGATTATAGGAAAAATTTAAACCATTCTTTTGAACATACTTATGATATTCAACATCCAACAAATCTGAAATTTTTTTAGTACTAGGGATATTTTCTTCCTCACCGTCATGGCCATTGATACCTGTCTCCATACAAATCTTACCATGTACATATTCTTCCTCAACCTGATTTAAATTTTATTCCTCTATGTCATTATTCTTTTCTTTTCTCAATTCCTCGCATACTTTCTCAAGAAAAATTATCAGTTGAGAATCATCATATATTCCTAAATCACAAAGTTTATCCATTAATTCTCTTCCAAAAGGCCTAATATCTAGAGGTATTTTCTGATAAATCCTTATCATTCTCATGAAAAAATGTATTGCAGATTCTCCTTCATATGTTTCCAAATTGAAGAATGTATCCAAAGAGGACATGTACAATTCTTATTCCACAATGTAATTTGGATCTTCTTCCATGCTGCAACTTTGGTCTTCATATCGTTCATAGAAAATGTTGTCTTCTTCACCATTGGCATCATGAAACATATAAAGAAACCACTGCTCAAACTGTCTCCATGATGAGATGGACTGCGTAGGTAATGATTCATATTCTTCTTGTGAATTATTTTTTAGTGACCATGTAAACATCTTCATGGCATCATCTTCTGTATCGACCTCATAATTATCAAGGAATATATGAAAAGCATCCAAATGATCAAGAGTTGATTCATCATAATCTCCAAAAAATTCAGGAGCCCTCTGTGAAAGTTGTGAAAACAATTTATTAGAGCTACATTGAAACTTTCTGAGATCCAAAGGCCTGGTATCAACGAGAATCAAAAATCTTTTTAACGGAATTATAAACATCATGCAATAGATCTTATATTACTAATTAAAAGATACTTTCTCATCCCTTCTACGATTTCTTCCTATCTCCTTCTGAGTTTTCTCCCTCAGTAGAGTCACTGACTGAAATGCTTTGTTCAATAGAGTCACCACCTTCTTATCAGAAGGAAAATACTTATTATCTTCTGAGTTCTTTTCTCCCAGTAGAGTCTTAAATATATCACCAGAGCTTCTAGGTAAAATAAAAAAATGTTCTTTTGAACAACTCCCTAGTAGAGTTTTCAATCTGTTGGTGCTAAAATCAATAGATTGGATTTTCTATGGACTTGCCAATCCAATGCTAGGAAACTTAAGTGATTTGGCCAACTAACAAGATTCAACCAAGGAAAGGTTGAACCCTCTGCAATTATAGCTTTGCAAAACCAAGGCTAGTAGGCCTATACCTTGACTTATCCTTCAAGTTACAAGGCTTTTTATTGCAGGTAAGAAACACTTCAACCTTCTCTCTCAAGTATGGCAAGGCACTTGAAAAAAATCTAACTGAAAGCAATATATCATAAACTGTAAACTAAAATACTTTGAGTAATTGAAAGAATATTTAGTAAATATGTATGTAAATTGAAATGAATAGATAGATAAGATATCACAAAAATATAACAATGAACTGAATAACTATAAACCAAATAATGATTAGACTAGTGCCTTATTCTATCATGGGCAATAGATTCAAGATCATTCCAATCTTATGTTCAACCTCAAAGATAGTTTTACAAGAAAAATTATCACTTCAAAGGTTTTATGAAATGAACATGCAACCTTGAAACAAGTTGAGAGATATTTCAAAAGGATATTACTTCTCAAATGATAGACCAATTGATTGAGGCCTCAATCAACATAATTTAGCCATGTCATTTGAGAAATAATACCCAATTGAAATATATCTGAACTTATTTTAGGTTGTACGTGCATTTCATAACACCTTTAAAGTGATAAGTTTTGTTTACAAAATTGTCTCTAAAGTTGAACGCAAGATTGAAATAATATTGACTCTATTGCCCATAGTTGAATAAAGCACTGATCTTTCTTTTTTATTGAATTATGGTATAAAGTTTCATTGTTTGAAGTTTTGATATACTATATTCATTTGCTCTATCCAGTTTATATCTTAAATCTATCAAGCATTCTTTAAATTTCTTGCAGCATTACATTTGGATATTTTAATAATACATTGCTTTCAGTTTTGTGATCTTAATATTACTTTTCCATACTTTGAAAGAAAAAAGTTTGAATTATAAGTTATCTGCTCTAAAAAGCCCTTAAAGGCTTGAAAGATAAGTTTAGGGTATAGGCCCACTAGCCTTGGTTCTGCAGAGCCAAAATTGTAGAAGGTTAATATTTGGACTAAGTTGAAGCCTTGTTTGTTGGAAAATCACTTGTTTTTCTCATCATTGGATAGGAAAAATCCATAGGAAATCCAATCTGTCGATTTGAGCACCAACACAATTTTCCAAAGAAAAATGCACGGGTATGTGCAGGATCATGGTATGCCAAAAAGTGGCGATGTGAAAAAGAAGTCCTGATTGGTAGACTGATGGAAAAATAGCTATAACTTCCAAATGGTATATCATTTTTTAAATCTGAAACATGTGTCACATTAAAATAAAAAAGAAAAAAATTCAATTTAATGAAGTTTAGACTAAGTTAAGGTGGTTAGACACGAGAGTTTTTATATTCTGTAAAAGTTGTAGAAGAAAAATCATAATTAATTATTTACTTGGAAAAAAATTACAAAAAAATATGCGTCACATCCTGACATTAATCTACTACTTATATATATAATCTAGTAAAAAAATATTATCATTTGATTGTATTTAAGGTGGTCAGACATACGCCTACTTCTTATCTTTTAAGTCCTGATTGATAGACTGATTGAAAAATAGCTATAACTTTCAAACGGTATAACATTTTTGAAATCCAAAACATGAGAAACATTCTATGATTTTCCTACTACAATTAAAAACTAAAAAAAATTCAATTTGATGAATTTTAGACTAAGTTAAGGTGGTCAGACATGATATTTTTTATATTCTCAAAAATTTGTAGTAGAAAAATCATAATTAATTATTTACTTGGAAAAAATTACAAAAAAATATGCGTCACGTCGGAACATGAGTCTACTACTTATATCTATAATCTTGTAAAAAAATATTATCATTTGATCGTGTTTAAGGTGGTCAGACATACACCTTCTTCTTATCTTTTTCCTGAAATTTTCATACTACTGCATTGAAATTTGAAAGTTCACCATATAGAATATATTTTTTTAAAGAAGGGATAGTATCTTAGAAAGTAGATTCAATTTGCTACAAATTCTCTTCTTACACATTTTTTATATAAGATAGATAACTTGTCCAAGTTTTTATGTCAACTTTCTTAACCTTGATTTTCTGAATTTTCATTGCCACTTAAGGCCTAGTTTGGCATACCATGATCCTGCACATACCCACACATTAAACCTCTATAGATTAATTTATAACATTCACTTCATATAAATTAATCTAACTAATAATTACTAACTTTCAACAATAATTATAAATAAAAGTTGTAGAAGACATTTATAAGATTAGAAAAGCGTTCAGATTAATACTCACAAGAGAAATCATCTCAGATAGATTATGACCACATAATTACATTATTCAGGTAACTCTACTCACTTAGTTAACGTAACATGGTAGAACACAAAGTTGACCTAAAGTGGTCAGTTGGCTAAGAGATCTTTCATAGCAGAAGTTCATGCATGAATAAGAGTAAAAGCCATTGAAGATAATCATACATATATAAAGGCGTACAGCTAAAACATGCAAAATTTCTCGCCATAGACAAAATAATGGTTACCTAAGCAAACTAGTTAATAAATTCCTCTCTTCGTTGAACCAACTATTATCATCTCTAAACTACGACATTATTTAAGATAATTTTCCCTCAATGAAATCAATAGTCTAAAATGAAGGATAAAAATAATGTCACATATTACATATTTAATAATATAAATAACCAAATTTATATTAATTAAATAATATAAAAACTATTTATATTAATCAAATAGTTTAAAAACTAAATATATAAGTAAATTCTTTTAATAATAATAATAAAATTATTATTAATATCTTTAATTAACAAAGGAAGTAATTATAAAATTAAAAAATAAATTTTAAATAATAAAACAAATTAAAAACTTTAAAACTAAAACTTTAACTTCAAAAAAAACTATTTTAAACTTTAAAAATAAAATTAAAAAAAAAGTAAGTTTGGGGGGGTGGTCCCCACCCCACCCAACTCCCCGCATAGAGGAAGCCTATGCGGCCACTGCTGCTGGCCTAAGCCAGCACAGCCCGCGGGGCTTAGTTCCCCAAGCGGCCTGCATGGGTACGGGGGTGGCACGGGTTGGGAGCTCGCCAGCCCCCTTAACACTAGTTTTATATTTATTTTAAAAAAAAACTATTTTATATTTTTTTTCTTAAGCTTTGGTTTATTTAATTTTTTTAATAATAAACTCTTGTTTATTATTTTATTTTTTTAACACCAGACTGTATAAAAATAGCGACATGCATTTTTTTCATTTAATTAATTTTTCCAATAAAAATGATAAAATACTATCTTTCCAAATAGTGGAGGTGTATATAATCATATATACAATGCACATAGTCTTTTAACAAGGAAATAGTTATAAAGGAGGACTAAAGATGGAATTTTTCCCAAGAAACCGTGTATTTTATGCACAAAGAAAAGATAATAAATTTAATATTAATCTCTATTTTAGATCATTATTATCCAAGCATGTAATTTGATTTCTATTTTGGTTTCCATGCATATCTGAGACCAGGATTTGGGTAAGAATCCGGTAAAGTAAATTTTTCAACTTTCAAGGTAGGAAATGTATAGATCTGATGCCCTCAACCAAAATTTTATAACAAACATAATTTCTCAATCAAAGAAAACTTTTTTTACAATTTGAAACCCTAAGGGCATGGTTTAAAAATGATTCATTCCAATTGAAATCCCTAATGCTCATTTTTCATTCAATATAATAACATGAAACCCTTTTATGCCCACAAGCACAGATCTGACATGTAAACAAGAGGGAAAACACAGAATTGATCTAAGAACATATTTCCCAAATTAAATCATCAAAACACACAATCATCAAACAAGGAATGCTCATACAAAGGATCCTAGCTTTTCGGATGCATGGAAGACGGGGATCCCAAAGCTAGAATTGACATGAACAAGATCCTACCTCAATAACTGATGAGAGGAACACAATCCACAAATCCAAGCAAAGAAGAATTTCAAAATTCTCTCAAGCTTTCACAAATCCTTCGTCACCTTATTTTTCTTTCTCCCCGTGATTGAACAACCTCCAAAATGGCTTTCAATCCAAGGATACAGAAAACCAAGCAATTAGGTTTTCAAAAAGTGAAACCATAAAGGGAATATAAAATTATCTAATTAATAAATAAAAGAAATTCTTTATTTTCAATTTTCACTTAAAGCATGTATAACTCAACTTCATAATATAAAAGCAAAGTGTTAAATTGAAAATACATGTGATATTATTTCAATTAAATAAATCAATTAATCATGCAACTTAAAGCAATATTCAATAAATCAACTTTGCACAATTAGTTTACAATTAATTGAATTTAATATTTATTAAACCTCAATTATTCAAATCAAGACTTAATAATTAAATCAATTAATTAAATTTAGGCATTTAATTAATATTTAATTATTAAATAGCCATATATTTCATATATCAATGTTTTAACCTTACTAAAGGTGCAATAATTAACATTAATATTTGTCATAATTATTCATTAATTAAATCACGCCAAAAGCATCATTAAGTCACCTAAAACCCATCCAAATAGACAAACAACTGAAACAGACCACAACTGAAATAGAAACATAACACACACAAACAAGCTCACGAATCTGCGTCACTTGACGAATTCAAACACTAGGATAGTCAATCAGATTCTTGTCCAGTTCTAGGACAAAGTAAGGGTTTAGGGTATGGATTTGGACTTGATATTATCTCCCCTCTCTTACCATTGAGATACTACGATAGGGCATGCTCACTCCTGCTAATTCAAGGAAGACGTAACCTGGTACCTGCAAACCCATCATCACAAAGACGAACCTATGCATACATAGTATAACAAACAATGGTTGAGACTAGTTTATCATGTGGATCTTGTTGAAGCAAGTAACTACGACTCTATCACATACCATACCAAACACAATAGATAGTAATGTAATACATAACAATGATCCATGTGCATATAAATATAGGGTCATGTTATCTCATGTGTTGCTTCCACGTTATTAACATTGTTGTTTATTAACAAAAAAAAAATATCCTGTTAACTTGGTTGCTTGTTTAGGTTAGTTCTCTTGGGTTCCCTAACGGGGCATTACACTTGGTATCAGAGCACACATATCTACACTAGGAGCTCTAGGAAATTTGTGTGCTCATTAGTTGGTTAGTAGTGCATGTTAGCACTCATCTCCTTGTGTCTTTGGAGTCATTATTCATGATCTCTTATTCTTGTATGTGGTTCTTCCCACTTGACTTGGGATTGATGTTTGGTTTGGTTGTTATAGGTGGATACCTACTGAGGCTTGAATTATGCTAGGAACTCTGATTGAAACTCTAGGGTCCCTAGTCTCGTCATTTCTCATGAAGTTTGTAATCATCTATAGGAGTGTTTTTTTAGTGAGCGGATGGCTTACTTCTTTGGTTTTGTGTGGATTGGATGAAGACTTGGTGATGGTCATTTGACTACCTCATCTATTATAGTGTGATAGTTGATGTATGTTGTTTGTGGTGTGATGTGGTGAATGAGTTCTTAGTTCTCTTGGGTTCCCGGGCGGGGCATTACACCTCTAGAAGGTCCATCATGAAATTCACTCAGGATACTTGCGACTTGTTCTAAATCTATGCATCTCAGGAGAACACCATTATGATCCTTTCTAAAGAGGATCTCATCAATCAACACAAAGGAGATATATTTCAATCTATAATACCTTCTCTTTGTTCAATCCAAACTTGCAGGACATTCTCTTGTCTTCAAAAAATGAACCATGTTAGGCAACCAACCTGATGCCTTGGCATGTTCTTCTGTTGAATGTACAACTAAGGATGCATTCATTTTCTCTGGATTTCTTGGGATCTCATCCTCTATCAAATGTTTATAAAGTCCTCATCCTATGAATAACTTGGTGACTTGGATAACAGTTTCATATTACATGACTCTAGTGATCCAACAAGCCCTTTTCTCATTTAGATCCTTAGAAAGCAAGAACTCCTTGACACTTAGATGAGTGACTCTTAATTGTACCTTAATGTGAGTCAATAGATGTCTGAAATTTTTTAGGCTCTTCACAACAGCAAGTACATGTTTCTCCACAAAAGAATATCTTTGTTCATATTCTTCCAAACCTTTTCTAAAGAAATAAATAGGCTGCTCCAATCCTTCAAATTTTTGTTGAGTTAACATTGCAGATATGGCATCAAAGCCTCCATAAGCATACAAAATGAAATATTTTCTAAAATCGGGATTCAACAAGGAAGGAGACTCTATCAAATCCTCTTTAATGGCTTGAAAACTATCCTTTCCTTCTTTGCTCCAGTAGAAGACTACATTCTTCTTCAACATTGTTGTCAAAGGATTCAAAAGGTTTGAAATGTTAGGCAAAAAATGCCTGACAAAGTTGATCCTTCCAATGAAGGATTGAATACTTTTCTTGTGAGGTGGTAGGGGTGATTCTAGAATAGCTGCAATCCTCTCAGGTTTGACTATAATTTCTTGTTTGGATACAATATATCCCAATAGTTTCCCCTCATGGACTGCAAACACACATTTCTTGTGATTAAGAGAGATCCCATACTCCCTACACCTTTCAAATATTTTCCTCAGATGTTTGATGTGGTCTTCTGCATGTTTAGAATAGATAGTTATATCATCTAAATAGACCAATACAAACTTGTACATGAGGCTCTTAAAGGCCATATCCATTGCCTTTTGAAAATTAGCACATGCATTTGACAAACCAAATGGCATCTTTTGATAAGCCATGGTTCCCCATTTGGTTGTAAATGCAGTCTTATATTGATCTTCTTCATGAACCAGGATCTGATTATAGCTTGAATAGTCATCCAACAGTGAGAAGTGTTCTGGTCCAGAGACACATTGTAGAATTTTCTCCATATATGGAAATGGATGACGATCTTTTAGGAATTCCCTATTAAAGTCCCTAAAGTCAACACATAGTCTCAACTCCCCATTATTTTTCCAGATAGGAACAAGGTTGGAAACCCAAATAGTATGATTTATGAGGTAAATGATGCCACTCTCTATCAATTTGAGGACTTCCTTGTGCATGAGTGGCTCAAGTTTGGGGTTGACATGCCTTTTCTTCTATCTAACTGGCTTGGCATTTGGCTCTAATTCAATTGTATGGTGAGAAAGTGTTGGATTGAATCCTTTGAGGTCTTCATATTTCCAAGCAAAGATGTCTCTGAATTCTTGAAATAATTAGGCATATGCCTATTTTTCTGAATTAGTATTAACCTTTCCAAACTTCAAACTTTTACCTGGCTCTAGCTCTAAGTCCGCATAGTGTTCTTGTTGAACTACCAAGCTAGTCTTGTTCTTCTTTGTTTGGTCATCTTGGTTAAAGATAGATTCTAGGGTGACAAGACCTTTAGGCATCTTGTTTGATTTAAGTTTTACCACTTGATCACCATAGCTTTGCATCAATCTTTCTTGATTATGCTCTGAAAAAACATCCTCTTCAAACAAAAACTGCACAATTTGCTCATCATTATCAAACACTTTCCAATTGACATCATTATCAGGAATAGAAGGCCTGACAATTACTTTGATATTCTACTGATCCTTTTCCATTGAAATTCCATTAGGGATGTCATATTGGGATCCAAAAACAGCTAATCTATCTGCATTCTGATTTAACTTTCTAGGGATAGCAACAATGTTGAAAGCATTGAAATCTTCAATTGCATCCCAAATTCAATGCTTTTATCCTCTCATTGTATCATTCTTGGTTGCACTTATCCCTCTTACTTGGCTAACTATCATCTCACTATCACCATGCACCTTTAGGGATTTGATTCCTCTCTTTCTAGCCCACTCCAATCCATTCACTAAACTCTCATATTCAGCAGTGTTTCTAGTGCAAGAAAATATAAATCTAAAAGTCGTATAATACTTCTCTCCCTTTGGAGAGACTAGCATAGCACCACCACTAAAGCCGTGTCTAGTTCTAGCACCATCAAAGAATAGATCCCAAACTCTATTTCTTTGATATAATGATTCAGTATCTGCCCTGAAAATATTTGGCTCTATGAATCCTTTCTCTTGTGTCAAATAGTTTCCCAAACCAGTATCCCAAATAATATTGGCCTGGGCCTCTGAAGCCCTTTCAGACTCTAATTCATCTAGATAGATATCTGGGATATTTTCTATCTTAGTGTTTGTTTCTCTGATGATTGGGAAGTCATTACTGTCAAGTGCAAGACAACTCACATTGAGTACATTGGACACATAAGGCTCTATATGGTGTACTTCCAATGATTCATACTTGATGGTAACCTCGGCTCCATACCTAGTATGGAAAACCATGTGAAACCATTCAGAAGAAAGATAGCCTCCTATCTTGGCTGTGAATTTCCTTGACAGACATATGGAAAATAGAGCAGGGAGATCTATGATGTAGATGTCAAGTAGGATAGAGAAATTGGGGCTTGCATGTAGGATCAAGCTTGTATCCTTAGGCACACCTATGGTGTTTACTGAGGAACCATCAAGCTATGTTACCTTATTTTGGAAAGGTTCATATTTAAGTCCCAATTGGTTAGCTACTTTCTTAGGCATGAAAAAATTAGTAGCCCCACTATCTACCATACAATTATGTACTAGAGATTTTCCAATAATTAATGATACATAAAAGGGAGGTGGTTTTAGGTTCCTACCTTGAGTGGCATCTGCCTTGGAGATTATGCTTGGAATCTTCTTTTCTTGCTTAGTGTTGACCAATACTGGCTTAGCAACATCATTTATGGGCTGCTGAAGAGTTGTCACCTCACTCATAGCCGTATTTAAAATCTCAAGCTGCCTTGGAATAGAAAAAGATTCCCACATAGACATGGTGACATTTATTTTCTTCATGTTGTCTACAATGTTGAAGGGCACTACTATGTGTACTCTTTGGTGTGATTTCACTATCATGGGCTCAACCTCCTTGGGAGATTGACTCTCTTTGACTGGAATGGTGGGAGTCTTCTTTAGTATGGTAGGAGAAAATGGGTGTGATGTCTCTACAGATGTAGTAGGTTTAGCTCCATCCTCTATTCACTCCATGTCTTGGGATCTTCTCTTAGATCGAGTGTTTTCTAAAATTGGGGACTCACCATTCGCTCCATTGAAATCTTGTTGCTCCCAACTAAAGAGAGATGTTTCATCTGATTGTGCATCTTGCTGAGGAACTGGTCCATGAGAAGAGGCCTCCAATTTGGTATGTGAAGCATTCTACACCATTATTTCTTGGTGTATCCACCCATTCTAGCATGTAGCATGATCATGAGGTTGATTACAAGGAAAACACCATTCATTTTCTGAGACTAGATTGTTCTAACTTGTAACTATATCTCTAGTTGGATTTGGAAAGTTAAAAGGCATGGGATTATAAGGTTAGAATGGCCTTTGATTGAAATTTTTCTTTGACCTTGGTAGTTCCCTTGATATGGTGGCCTATTCTACTGATAAGATTGTCCTTGATTTTGATATTGTTGGTTGGGACCTTGAATTTTTGGTTGAAAGGGTGTTCTAGTCCCTTGGTTCTTCTTTTTAATATTAATCAACTCATTTCTCATTGTTAGTAACAACTTCTTCATTTCTTGTTGATTGTTTCTCAATTCAAGTAGCTGTTGAGAGGGGCCTATTTTGGATTCCTCATAGCTAGTACTAGCTTTAGGTGCTACTATAGCAGGTATAGGAGTGCATGGGGGGATTCTCAAAGGCATGTTTGGTTGGATTTTAGGAAAAATAAGTATGGGTGGCCTTGGGGCTATCATACCTTCTTGAATCAAACAATTCTCATCTGTGACTGCTATGTCAAAAGCTTCAGGTAATGAGGTACCTCCCATGGACTGAATCATGATAGAGATGTTTCTATTCATAATTTTCAAGAAGTATAGGAAGTCATGGTTATTTGAAGGCCTGACTAGGATATGAATCTTATTCCATGTCTTGAGGAACCTATTGTTAAAGTCTATCACCTGTTCTTTAGGAGCCCTCCTTATGGTTTTGAGTTTCTCAACCAGAGATAAATAATCTAATTTATCCTCAAAATATTTGCTTAATGATTCTCCTAATATATCCCATGAATCAATGGAACCAACAGTTAATATTCTAAACCATTCTAAGGCCTTAACTTTAAAAGATGCTACCAGTAGCTTGGTAGCCACGTCTTATTTAGTGATATGATGCACACTGCAAATGGTAGCCACGTCCCTTATGTACTCACAAGTTGTTGTTTGTCCTTCACCTATGAAATCAGGTAGATTTTAAGTTCTACTAAGGAATATCATGATGTTGAGAAAATCTTAAAGGACTCCCTTGATTGAAGGGTACAAAGGCAAACTGTCTAGCCATTGCAGGAATTGTGATTTTCTGAACAACAACTGTATGACTTGTATTTGAATTGAAGAGTGGGGCTGAATCTTCTTGTATCTCTCTAGTAAGAGATCTTCCTCTTCATCTTGAATGGAAAATAAAAGGTCTTACCTCTGAGGTAGGTGGTGTAGACTATACCGTCCTCGTACGGGATGATCTTTGAGATGATCTGCAGTAATTTCTTGTTAGAGGCAGTTGCAGAACTCAGAAGGCTTTGAGCTCCTTGTTTCTATCTTTCTCATAAACTTTGAACATGACTGGATCTTGTTCTTTAAACTAATGGAGCTGCTAGATATGTTTTGAAAAGAACCTCTTTAGGTTATTATTATGCAATCAACATATCAAAGATAGCATATTCTTGCAAATGAACTTCTTTTGGTGTCCCATCAGGCATGCCAGAATTGTTATACACTAAATTTTTCACCCTGCCAAGCACTTGAGCCTAGCAATCTAGTATAACATGGGAATCACTTCTAGGTTGTGGTACCTCTTTTAACTAAAGTGAATCCTCTGGGTTCTAGGCTGGTACCTCTTGGATAATCACCTAATCTTCTCTTGAACATGAAAATAAGCTTGGAAGGAAAAGGGATAGAAGGAAAACTTCAAAGGAAATGACTGAAAAGAAAATTATCTTATTAGGTGATACACAAAAGGTAACATGAACCATAACACAATAACCAATTTAGCTTGAATATTCTTAGATCTAATAGAACACAATCTTTCTGAATAGGCTTGCATAAGTATTTTACAGAGAGGTCTTAAATGGAAAGAGGATATTCAAGGAAAGGAAAGATTTCACAAATAATTACTTTCCCAAGGAAATAGACACATACTATGACCTGCAAGAAGATATTCACTCCAGAAAATAAGCATAGGAATGAGACAAAATAACCAGGGATGAACAAAATCCACAAGATTTTTTAAATCAGATCACACACAAGAGTACACAAAGATGCTAAAAGAAAGAAAGGCTCAGGAACTCAAATATTTCTCTAATATAAGCTACTGTATTATGTTCAATAAGAGAAGTATAGATAAGGAAAAGCTTGAGGGAAGATAAAATTCCATAGAAAGCTTGTACATGATCTAGAATTCAATGAGAAGTTACAAAAAAAGAAAAATTGAGGGAAGAGAAAATTCCACAAAAGGCTTACATCTGCTGAAAACTACTTCCCTTAACAAGGAAAAGCTACCTCTAAGCTCTAAAATCTTCTTAAAACTACTTATATACATGCTCCTCTAGCACAGAGGCTCAAGATTCAATCCATTGATCTGAATTAGGGTTTATTAGGTATTACATAAACAATGTCAAAACCTAAGACTGTCAAATCTGCTCATTAATTCATCCTAGAAATATCTCAAAAGATTAGATCTGGCCATGAATGCACCTCCCATCATCATAAATTTGATCGAAGAAGTCAGCTTGACCCATCCCACTTTCTGCTTCTTGAAAAACCATGTCACCGCCATGAAGATCTGAGAATCAGATTTTGAATTTTTAAATATTTGAATATAACGGTCACAGGTGGCGCGGGTACTTGTATCAATAGCTCAGCAAATCTCTAATCTCCTATTTAAAACAGAGCCATCGATCTTTCATCTCTGATTCACAACACTAGATTTAACTCATGTTTTAACTCACCCTTAACCTTAGTGTATGGAATCCTTTGTGTCACTGAGTCACTAAATCATTTGATTAACACTGAGTTTATAATGAGATTGCATGACCACCACAGGATCAGACCCAAGATCTATGATCTGCACTTAATCTCCTAACTATAGAAGAATATTCCATTTCCTTATGAGACTAAGTGACCACCACAAGATCATCTTTTAATCAACGACACTAATTAAATCATCTAAAAACTTTGAAACTTAACTTAACTTTATCATTAACCCTAGTACATTCAAAGATTCAGTGACTAAACATATCTTGCAATCTCTGATCATCTGGTCTAACCATGGTTTTGTTACAAGACTCGATGACAACCATGAGATTATCTTTTAATCAATAGACCCCGTGAAATCTCCTAAACTTTTCTGATCTTTTGACTTTATCTGGAGACTTAGCGCAAACCATAGGATCTGAACACAATCAACAACTAGCATGAAATCTCAGAAGAAAGGACCTAACCTCGATCTTATTTAGCGATCACGTGACTTAGAAAAATATGATCCCAACTTAAACTCCTAAGTTTATCATGAGTTGTAAGATAAAATAAGTCTTGGAGTCACTGAATAAAAATTTAACCATAGGGTTTATCTTAAGATTCCATGTCATCCACATGATCTAAATGTGAACTTAACCCGATCCACAGCCTACGTTAAATCTCCCAAAGACTTAATTATATTCCTTTTTGATGTGAGATTACATGAAATCCACAAGATTGCAAGCTTGATCTACAGCCCACGTGAAATCTCGATGACTTAAGAGGATATTGTTTTCCTATATGATATCACGCGACCAAGGCAAAACGTGAAGTTGCTGAGTAATGTGGAATATTCTTTTCCCTTTGCACGACTAAGAGATAAACAAAGAATTTTAATGTGCACATGACTTATTAATCACTTAAGTCACTTGGAAAAGGTAATGAATAAATATATCTTGACACAGAGAACTAGGGTTTTACCATGAAATGCTTAGGGTTTTCCACACTTAGGTCTTTTTCCTTGAATAAGGGTAAACTAGAGACCTAGAAAAAGCAAAGAACAAGATCAAGACCTAGAATCAACTACAAAATCTTACAAGCTGGGCTCTACCCTCGTGGGAGCCACATTTTTCTCCACTTGTAGCCAAATTCACATATGATGGTAAATTTGGGTAACACTAAGTTTGGAGGAGAAATTTTGACATCTCAAGAAGCACTGGAGATCCTTTCAATGTCATTTGCACAACTAATAGAGGCAATAGAAACAAAACCTAAGAAAACATACAGAAGAAAGGGAAAGAAACAAGAAAAGAAGACTCCTACAAAGAACACATCACTAATGCCTATAGGGAGAACACCAACAAGAGAATATAAAGGAACTGAATCTACATCAACTAGAAAAAAGGGTAAGATAGCTAAGGATAATGGTGAGGACACCCCTTCAAACAAGGAAGTGAAAGAGGTAAAGAAAGAAGGTATAACTTCCATAGGTATTTCCATTGATGAAATTATACAAGGAATTGAAACTTCTAGAGGATTATGTGGAGTTTCTAGGAAGTATGAGTTATGTCATAGTGATGAAATAAAGAGAAGAATGGAAAATGAAATCATAAAGAGAATGAATAAGTTCAATAGAGGTCCTACAAAAATGAGAGTTCATATCTCTAAAAAAAAATTTGATATAATACATGGGAGATGGAAGCAAATTTTGAATATTGACAATGATGTTGGAATAATGGAATGGTGTGTACTAAGAGGGGAGGGGTGAATTAGTACCCTTAAAACTTTTTATCAATTAACCATTAGTACTTTGTTCTTGCATTACCGGCCATTGATGCTTTTCTACCTTATGTATGTAATATCAAAACATAAATTTAACTGCATGTAAACATTCATGAAATGTAAGTACACATGACACAAGAATTGGTAACATAGAAAACCCCTATTAGAAGGTAAAAATTATGGTGGGGATGAAACCCACAAAGCTTCACTATCTGTAGAATGGAAGGTGTCGGTTAAGGCTACAAGTGTGATCACTTATGATGATCTTACCCTATTAGGAGTAACATTTTAGATTGGTTAGGTCTTTTTGTGTGTCCTCTAACCATGGGGACCCCCCTTTTTAATGTATTTTGGTTTTCTTGAGTCTACCCCTTTCCCAATTTTTTTGCAATAGGGTCTCTGAAAGGGCTTGTTGAGCCAAGCCAAGAATTTTTTGGCCTGTTCACCCTCTCAACATTTCAGAGTACCTAGAGTCCTCCGAAACTCTAAAATGGCCAAAAGACTAAAGCCCAACCCTTTCGGTGTTGTCGGCCTTCGAAAACACAGAAAAGTTTGAAGGACCGAACCTTTGGACCTTTCGGTGTATCAGACCCCAAAACATTGAAAGGTGATTATGTCATCCTCGGGCTATATAAAGGCTTAAGCCCTAAATGAACTTCACTTTGTATTTTTCCCTTCTACATCTTTAGTGCTCCCCACTCTTTGTCATTTCATCATCCCCTCTCCTCATGGTTTCTTTCTCTACGTCTTTGGCCTCTCTTGCCTTTGTCCTCCACTCCTAGCTCTTGAGAAGTAGGTTTTGTTGCTGCTCAGTTGTCTTTCTCCACTGTTTAGGTTAGGATTTTTTCATTTTGGTGTTTTTCTGGTCTAGTACGCCTTCCCCCCAAGTCCTCAGGGTTTTTTTCACCCTTGGGCTTGTAGGGGAGGCCCCTTCTTGTCTTGTCGATCCTTTTCTTCATTTTCAATTTCCCCTTGGGTTTTATTTTTTAGTTGCAACCCTTGTCGCAGGTTTTCAGCCTTCGAAAGACTAAAAATCGGGTCAATATTTTTTTATGTTTCCCAAATTACTCCTCGTGCTTTTGGCCTTTTCAGCATTTTAGACCTTCGAAACACCAACATGTCTAAATCGCTGAAGCAAGCTTGTCTATCTATGATTTTTGGACTTTTAGATTCTGAGATCATGTTCAGACTTTCAGAGTTTGAGATCTCATTCAGAATTTTGCACCCCAAAATCCTGAAAGGGTTGGTTCCTCATCACTTTTTATATTCGCACTTCCAGCCCTTTTGGACCCCCACCAATTTTTCTGCGTCCAAAATCCCAAAAATAATGAAAGTGCAAAATCTACATTTCTGGCTACTTGAAGAGCTTTTCCGCTTCTGTTTTCCTAGATTAATCAGTTCTTTTTCCTGATTTTGTAGTTCCCTTTTCAATAAAACACTGATACTTGCACTTTTCTCACAGGAATTCCTAAACAACCAATAGCATCTCCAATTAAGTACCTGTACAAGGGGAATCACCCCCTTCAAAGATTGGAAATAATCACATGGAAATCACTGACACCAACATCAGGAATGTGGACTAGGATGAGTTCATGGTAAGATGCTCCCTGCCAGTGGGAAGATCTGAGGACTGCACTTCACTAGTCCTTCCAGTCCTAGTTAATGTAGCATCCCACCGAGTGGTTGTCTCCTCATCTAAGCTAATCATGACACTTTCATACCATTACATTCCAGATGAAAGAATGGTCCAGAACACAGAGGGACAAGTGGTGCTGGACATAAGGGAAAACATCATAGAAGAGGTCTTCCACCTCCATAAGGGCATAGACAAGTTCTATGACTTCTTCATTTAAAAGGGCCTCAGGTGCTTCTGAAACAAAGGTGAAGAGGCATATGAGATCGTTAATGAAAAATACCTCAAGAAACCTCTTGCAAAAAACAAATTGGATAAAATAGATCTGAGAAGGGGGTATATGAAGGATGACATCCAAGCAGCGGTGACATTATTGAGTAGAGTGTATGGACTACCCCACTCCATCCAACTTGAGGATTGGATGATCCTCCTTATAGAGAAGATCATAGGCCACAAGTTTAGGTTTGATTGGGTAACCATTATCAGTGACAGATTGGATGAGTAGCTAACTGTAGTGAAACATAACCCAAAATTCTATACGAGTACATACATAGTGTACTTATTAGCCGCACGGGAAGATTATCTAGGACTTACCAAAAGAGGGAACATAAATTATCAGAATGCATAGCCCCATGTTGTATACCCACAACTGGTCAGGAAGGAAAAAAATGTCGGATGATAGCCCAAATTAAAGAATAGTAAATGACGCTTTCATCTTCGTGATCATTCAATCTATTGAAGGAGATTTCACAAAGAGGATGTCAGAGGAAGTAGATTTCAAGGTGAGGGCCATTGGGGACTATTACATACAATTCCAAACATTCATATATATCTTGGTGGCAGGGTCTACTTTGAAACTAAAAAATTTACCCAGGTATCCATCCGATTGGGTAATCATTTTAGAAATGGCTAGGCAGCTAGCAGATGCCTATGAGCTTATAAAACATAAGAAGAAGCACTGCTAGGATTTCCCTATTTCTTTGGGCCCATACACTCTACAAGACATGAAGGTTTGAAAATCCTTGGCCTTTGAGTGGGATGAGTGACCACTTCAACTCTAAAAAATAGTCTGGCCCAGGTTAAACCCAATAGGTACATATAGCCACATTATTGGCAAATTCTATATTCACAAACCACGTCTTGAAGATCAATGGATAAACTGTATAGATGATTATGAGGTTAGAATTAGGGACTACTACAGGGTGTTCCTTTCCCTTACATAGGAAATTTTGAAGACCCCAATTCCCCCAAAGGTTTGGGAAAATGATTCAGATAGGGTGATGGAGGCCATTTACACTATGGGAAAAACATACAACAGGCCCATCATGAATGCAGAAATTGATAAGGATGAGAATGATGACATTAAATTCTGAGATAGGCATGTGCTCTGAATGACCAAAACATGGATCAAAAGGCCTTATAAGATGGATCCAATCCTGGTGAAGAGATTGATGGATCAACCCAAGAAGGCAGATAAGAAATGTGTGGAGAAGTCTATAGTGCCCCATTATAAGAAGGCACCACCAAAGAAGCCAAGAATAGTTTATGGCCATGAACATGCGGTAGAATATGGGCCTAATCCAAGGTACAAGGATCCTAATACCAGGATGACTGGACAAATAGATCTTGTAGTGGGATCATCATAGGCCCCACAACATGAAGGGCTATCCACCTCTAGCCAATCTCCTCCTACCACCAAACAGGGGAAGAAAACATATAAAAGGAGGAGAACTTTTGTGTCTCCACAACTGGAAACCATACAAGAAGAGCCAGAAGAAGAAGATGATGTACCTCTGATCAAAAGGACAAGATCTCAGATGAGGAAGGAAAAGGAAACTTCTTGGAAACACATAAAAGACCCTTAAGAGGAGGACAATCCTCTGAATGCCTTAGGCTCAGATGAATTCCAAATATCTAATTTTGAAGGCCTAGAAGGCTTCACAGACTAGGAAAAGGATACGCTTGATTCAGTAATAGGATTTTACATGGGGGCTCCAATAATTATCCAGCCACATATAATCCTCACTCCACCTCTAGCTCAGTTCACCAATCTGGCACTAAACATGCTAGTCACAGGGCTAATCTCCAACACAGGCCAAGGGCCTGAAACTCAAGATGCCACAAAAGCTTAGGACACAATAGGGGATACAGCTGCTGGAGAAAGTTCCACTTCCACTCCACCACCTCACATTCCTATACCACCAAACTCTTAGCCACCCCCAATTCCTACTCCACCACCTTCTCTCCAAACTCCAATGCCAACTCTGCCTCCTTCAACTTCCACTCTTCCCACTCCCACTACACCACTCACAATGCCAACACCTACCCCACCACCATCATTTCTTCTACCATGTTTCATATTGATTCCTCTAGGGTCAATAAGCACAGAGGTTGTGTCACCTTTAAAAACCACACTGGAGGCCATGACAGGCCTCAATGCAAAAGTCTTGATCAGTTCTTTGGAAGATGAGGACTAAGGAAAGGATTGGCAAGATAGGGTGACAGAGGAAGAGATGGGAGGATAAGGAAGAGGAGAAGGATAAGGTCAAGGAGAAGAGGTGAATGAGGGAGGTGGTGAATAGGAGGGAGAACAGGATAAGGAATTAGAAGAGTGATTGACCCCCAGGTCACAAAACTTGGCGTCGATCCTACACATTGCCCCATATGAACCAGTCACCGCCTTTAGTAAACCTACTTGGTTTACTAAAGAGATTAAAACCTAGAAGATAATTTACATTGACAAGGAAGAGGGGGAAGACACAAGTATGGCATCTTTGGGGAAAGGCTTCCACCAAATAGAGGTCAGCATACAAGCTAGGACCATATCCAATGTCACCCAAGACACTAGGGGTCACTGGAAGGAACAGGTAGCAATTCCCTCTACTAGCACTTCTCAAACACCAGCCACCCTAGAAGATTACACATTTGAAGAGGTATACTTGGGTGAACTTACTAGGGAAGGGAGAAAGACCTTGGTGGATTTAGGGCTTAACCATGCTCTAGGATTCATGAGCAAGGATGAGGAAACTATAAAGTCCCTAACATAGTAGAATGAGGCTTTGAAGAAGTTCATTCATAAAATGGTGGGTCCCATTAATCCAAGTTTCTTAGAGGCCTCATTACAAGTTGTATTAGAAAAGAGGGTCACACCAGACTTACCGGCAGGTTTGACCCCTTCCTTCATCCAAGCGAGTGCGGACTGGAAGAATGACTTCGAACAATATAGAGAAGGGGCCATCAAACTAGTGTTTAGACCTTACAAGATCATTTTGATTGAAGAAACCAAGTTGATAGACCTGATGGATAATGAAGGTGGTTTAGAGTCTGAGATGATAAAAAAATGGCAAGCCACCCTCCAAGATCTACAAATAATCAAGAAACTACGCTTCCAAATCTTAGTGAATATATATGAGGGCAAAGAGCTAGACAAATTCAAGACCTATATAAGGCGCATAGCCAAAATAATTAAGGTCTATGAAGAATGTCAAGCCAACATATTGGAAAAAAAAAGGAGGTCTTGGAGTGGGTCAAGGAGATAGATGGTTTATTTACAGGGATCGGCCTTGATTTATAACGGGACCAAGATAAACATATCCTACATCCATCAAAAGAGGTGGTTCAACAATTCAAAGATAGTCTAGTAGGGGTCAGCTTCAAAGACGCCCTACAACAGTTGTTCCACTCTAGGGAAGAGATGCATGTAATGTCAAAACACAAAGAGGAGATCAAGTTCTTTTCTTTTGAATTGACCATATTCAAGGAGAAGCAAGAATGAAGGGTCCATAAGGCAAAGAGGAAAGAGATTAATTATGAAGAACTATAGGAGATCATACAAAGGCTCCGGGCTGCACATCCAGAAGTCTTTCCAATATGACTCCTTAAATCCTTTAAGCTTTTTTTGAAGAAGACAGTTTTCCACACTTGGCCATTTTTCTACAAAGGAAAAACTTTGGCCTTTCGGCCTTTCGGCCCCGTCGGCCTATGCATTTTTTGGCCTTTTAGCCTCCCAATTTTTAGCCTTTCGGCCTTTGAAACATTTTGGCCTTTCGGCCTCCAAAAGGGCCAAAAATTTCAGGCCTCCAGAGTTAGATATCGACACTTATCATTTTGGGGCACTTAAAAAAATATATTGGAGGAGAGGTCAGGGTCCAAAAATCTGGGTGCTTCCAGTGAGATCACTTTTTTGCATGGAGTTTGAACTCTAGATTAGGTGGGTGCCCAAATGGCATTCATTTTTTAAGGACTAAGGTTCCTCTATTAGTTCCCATTGCAGAGAGAACCACGGATGAAGAATCCAAGGAAGAACTCAAAGATCAAGAAGAAGACTTCAGTTGCATGGAGTGAAACCCCATCTTCTTTCTCTCTCTTCTTCACCAGTTTGATCCTTCTTGCATGGACAAACTGATTGTAAATGGATTAATAATCCATGAAATTTTCTTTGTATCAGTTAGCAGTAGTTTCCTTTTTAGCAAATTTCTAGTTTTAGTTTAATTTCTTTAATTTAGACTCTTTGATGCCCTAATTTCAGCATTCAAAGTTTGTAGATGACAACTCTATATATTGTAATCAAGATCAGTGTAATAGGGTCAGATTCTTAATGAAATAAAGATCTACATTTGGTGCTTTATTCATGGTGTGTTAATTTCTTCTACTTATGCAAAATTGGTGAATGTGTGTGCATACTCATTCATTGTTTTTCAAAGAGCCAAGTGTTTTATTGTGTTTCGAATCTGCGTTTATATTAGTTGGAGTTTGTTGTTTTTTACCTACCTTGTTGTGAAAAATGTGTGTAAGGGATCATTTATTTGGATTAACAATAAATCCTTCTTGTGGTTGCACACATCTTTGTGGCTTCGTGATTTGATATATTTTGAAAATCTCACATGGGTTAATTTATTTTCTCTCCAAACGATTGCATCTATCGAGTATAGAATTGTGACTTTGTCTGATTTATACTCGTAGGTTTGTTCCAAATCTCTTTTTCATTCAATTCACAAGGAAGGGTTCATAGCGGTTTATTTCCATAGGATTTCATTTCAACAATTTCATTTTATTTATTGTTACCTTTCTCATTTGAATTATGTCATAAATCTGAAAGTAATCATCTCAAAAAAAATTCTGCTTACCTTCCCTTACCAAGAATCCACACTAGTGGATTTCCTAACGATAAGGGAATGTAAGCATACATGAAGTGTTTTTCACTGATATTATGAAATGATATTCAAGCATCACAGGGCTATATAAGGTTAACTATTGGTCAATGTAGCTTAATATTGAAATAAACTAGGGAGCTAAATCCTTTCAAGGACATCACATATTTTTTCATTGGAATAAGGGCTCCTAAACACCAAGAATGGTAGTGTACTCATTATTTAGTATTATTGTCATTACCACTAAAACTCACACTATGATATCAAGACAAAGACCTTTGCACAAGGAAATATGACTTATGGATTACAAGTATATCCTCCTGAAATAATAACAATCTTTACTTTTATTGGATTTGGCTGGATTAGCAATAGCTTTACAATACGATGTAAGTTTTTATAAAAGATGAAAAATTAAGATTAGCTGATTCCTTAGCTCTTAGGATTTTTGTATAACCTAAGGGTATTAGTTCTAATAATAATTTTTTAAGTATTATTTATCTGCAATCACGCTGGGAAGGTAATATTATGAAGATTGAGTATATATCCTTTTCCCTATATTTTTTTTGTACTTCTCTTAAATACTGACATCTCTGGTAGGATATAGAATATGTTGTGTGGTTTTGTTTTAGGATTAGGTAGGACGGAAGAGGCAATTCATGATGGGTTTCAATTGGAGAACCATCTAGCTGTTACATCCATGATACAATATTTCATTGATATTTGATATCAGCATGTATTTAACAAACCTCTCGGTTTATATCATGTAAAAGAAGTAAATTTTTATTTTCAAACCATGTAAAATATCTTGATATTATCAAGAAGTGGGTATGCCCACTTTATTTTTGTATTAGAATTTGGACTTTAAGTCCCAGGCACGGATGGAGGTTTTCTTGACCCTGCTCTTTCCTACCAGTGCCTACACCGATTGGGGTTTTCTTTGTATCTCTTAAATTTGATTATGAATAAAAATTTTGGCCTCAGCCTTTTATCGATCAAAAAAAACAAAAAAAAAAAACACAAATCTTTGATATATCAGAAAATACCAAAAAAGGTACTAAATTTTTTTTGCAGTTTGATGTCTTGAACGTACCATAAAAGGTATCCTCATGAATATTCACATTTATCTTCAACCGAGTAACCAAGTAGCTTGTGACCCAAACCTAGAGAACCTTGGGAATAACTTTTTTATTTTTTCAAGAGAGGAAATTGAATCTCGAAATCCTAGCCATTGAATTGTGTAAAAATGACTCTCAACAGAAGTTCCACTAGAAGGAGGGCCTTAAGACTAAAAAGTTGGAAAACATTGGATCCTTCTCTGTAGAGTAGTTTGAGAAAGTGATTAGATCATCTCCGAAAAGAAGTGAGTTCATCAAACTCACTCACCAACATAGAGCTCGCATCGACAAAGGGAAAACAAGAGAGAACTCTTCTCACCATCCTATCAAGTCACAAAATCCACTTGGACAACAATCACCCATCACTGCTCCAATTGTTCCCATAGCCATAAATCAAAATCAGAATATCAATAACTAGAATTTATAGCAACCTCGTCCAATGGCTTTCTTTGCCAACGCACAAAGTTCACCATTAAATTTTGTTGGGAAGCTTCATGAACTGCTCAAAAACCTAGAAAGGTTTTGCAAATGTTTCATTTATGGCGAAACAAGAATAGCAGAAGAACACATCTGTGCCTTCAAAGAAATTTACAACCGCAAGGAGATTTCCCACCATGACGTTTTCTGTCATCTTTTCCCATACACCTTGGGAGAATTTGCATACAACTGGTACCCAAATTTACCAAGGGGATCTATCTCTTCATGGAAGGAATTTGAAACAAGATTCCTCAATCAATTCAAGTTGTATGTGGATCCGGACATGACACATCACCAGTTCATAATAATGATAAAATATCCTAAGGAGCCCATCGCCATGTTCAATCATCGTTTCCACAAAATGCATGAAAATATGGAAGCTCCTTACACCATACCAGAGGCAGCCATCATACAAGTCTACCTCAAAGCTTTGGATCCCTTCACCTTGATCTTTCTAAGAAGACTCCCACCTGTAAATAGAGACACAATGGAAAATGTGTATAATGAGGCCATAACATTCACACAGCAAATGGATCCGCAAGAAGGGAACTTTGCAACGAGGCCCATCATTGAAAACACTTCTACCACACATCTGTTAGCAACAAGCAGTCAAGCTTTGGCCACTCACCCACATCCTCTAAATCTAATTCTGACACAACCATTTGCAGCCCTACCACCATCCATCACTTATCCCAGTTATGAGGCTCATGCAATAGCATTTTTAGAACAAAGGATAGTGCCCCAAGCTGAACCAGATACCCACTTAGCCTCTGAATTGGATGTTGTAAAGAAGACCTTGTCCCAACTCACAAATGAGCTTACCTGGAAGAATTTAAATCCTTCCCAAAACCAAAGTGGATACCAATGAGCACCGGCTGGTCCAGATCCTTATCCCTAGAATCAGAACCAAAATTTTAACACTTACAACAATAAAAACAATACACAAGATAATTCATTTGGGTAGCAGACACCAAGTATACCATGGAACACCTGGCCCAACAATGGTTGTATATCAGCAGATAATGCTAACACCTCTGAGGCTGCAGAGGCTAATTTTGTCGGGGCTTCAAATCTACACCAAAGTAACAATGGGTATGGAAGCAACTCTCATAATTAGTATCCCCTGGATCTAGAGGAACCATCCATTCAGCTCAACGCTATAATATCTAATTCCTATGAATCCATAAATGGAGAAAATTTAGGCCCTTATTTGGGAGAAGAAGAGTCCATCTTCCCATTCCAAAGGGAGAATGAGCCTGAATACTTAGAAGTTCATGCCTTTCAGAATGATCACCAAAATTCCTACAATCTACAAAGTCGAAAGGAACCCATGACCGATGATATACCTCTGAGTAAACAACCAAATCCACCTAATCCATGAATGAACAATAATCCCATGCCACCAAGAGGCCTGAATGCTCCTACCTCATCCCCACCAAACACGTTCAGTAGTTATAGGAGCCCAACGTGGTCAAATGAAAAATACAGTACAATTGAAGAGTTAGAGAAAACCAAGGATAACATATCAATGTTCAAGATTCTCCAAGGTTACCCTTCTCAGAGAGAATCCCTCTTTATATCCTTAGACCATTCAAAACAACGAGTAATGGCTAGAAACACCAAGACCACCTCTAATGTCAATGCTTTCAAAGCTTTCCTGGCAATGTTCAAAGACAAGATAGAGATACCACCGTTCCTGCTCAGTATGTAGATATTCAAGAAGAAATTACACAACTGCCTGATTTATTTTAGAGCATCATGTAATGTCATTCCACTATCTATCTCTCAAAAACTAGGAATGGTTCCAAAAACCACAAACAAAGTGGTGATCAAACTCAACAAGACAAAGGTCAAGGTGAATTGCATTCTTAAGGACGTACACATCCAACTAGTTTCTAATCCAAGGATACAAGAGTACATTGATGTGCACATGGTGGATATTCCCAAAAATTGTGGAATTTTACTAAGGAGAGAATGAACCAAATGCTTGAGAGGATGTTTGTCCACGGATTTCACGCAACTATGATTACCATGGAAGGGGCTGAACAACCAAATAAAGATCGATGCAGAGCCCAAGTTTAAAATTATAATCACTAAGTATAATTATACTAATGAATTTATGTTCACATAGACCGATCTAGGCACCTATCGGATGGATGGCATTTTCATGTTCCAAATCATGGAAGTTGAGGAAAAAGGACATAGTTCGATGCAAGGCCTACTAGAACCAAACATCCATGAAGACATATTTCAAGGCTTCATCGACAATAAGCATGCAACACCTAAGGAAGGATGCAAACCCTAAAATCCTTCTACTGCCAGGGTATTGTCTGTTACATCAAGAGAGTCACTCAGAATTCACATGCTTCAATTGCTAAGGTGCATTGTCTTTAGTGCTGACCCAAATTTCTCTACCATTCAAAAGCCTGGGAGAATCTGAAGCAGGAAAGGAGACCCTTGAAATGGAAAGAAAAGGTGAGTCTATGGTCAAAATAGGTAACTTAGTAGACACGGGCGCCATGACCAAAAGTCAAGATAGTGGGTCAAATATAGACACCCAAAGCCCTACATTGAAATTTCTCAGTGACTGGAACACTTCAGATGATGGAGTGTGTCCACCATATAGATAACCACAAGAAGATAAAGAAGGTGGAAATACCAAATCCCCTAGCCTCAAAAGCACCCAAGAGATGAAAAAAGGAGATTCATCTTCCTCGGGTAGTGATGGAGAAAAGAAGCAACACTAAATAAAGGGATTCCCTAAAAGGGTTTTGGATGACTCAAAATCCACAAATCCATGCCAGATATGGAAATTATGCTTTGATGGCTCCAAATGCAAACAAGGAGCAGGAGTGGGGATCAAACTCATAAATTTGAGAGGTAAGTCTTTTTATGATGCATACAGATTACAATTTTGGTGCACTAACGATATTGCACAATATGAAGCATTGGTCCATGGACTCCTCCTGGCTCATGAGAAAGGAATAAAATCCTTAATGGTGGAAGGAGATTCACAATTGGTTGTCAAGAAAATCCACAGTCAGTATTCTTGTAATGATAAGAGGCTTTCAACCTACCAGAATAGGGCATGGGACTTGATCGGTGACTTCGAAGCATTCAACATCAAGGCCATCCCATGAAGGAAGAACACGGTGGCTGATTCCCTAGCCATATCTGCTAGTTCGCTACATCTGATGGAGAAGTATAAACTAAAAACTTCTCAATTGAACTTGTGGAAGCCCTCGCCATTCCAGATAACATCACTAATTTCCAAGTCTTCCAAGATGACCAACACATCTTTGAGTTCATCATGTGTGCAGGAGTGTTTAAGAAACAAATCATAGATGAAGAGAAAGAAGAGACGGAGGAGGAAGTTAGTATGGAAGAACCTGATGATCAAGGCATCGTAAACCTAAGAACCAATTCCATACCCAAAGGAATGGTGGAATTAGAGAGGATTTTTTATAGTGATGGGACTGCCATGAAAATATGTCCAGACGTACCACCCAATGGTAAAGAATTTGAATCATATAACCTTGGCACCAAAGACGAGCTTAGAGAAGTTCACATTGGGAAAGTATGTACCAAACAGGAGAAAGATGAGCTGGTCCACCTCTTCATAGAATATCGAGATGTCATAGCTTGGAGCTATGAAGAACTAAAAACATATGACACTTCAGTCATCATGCACAATATCCCACTAAAGCTAGATTCTAAACCGTTCCACCAATGTCAAGGACCTGTCAACCCCACTCTGGAGCCCTTGATACAGAAGGAAGTTAAGAAACTGCTAGATGCCCAAATCATATTCCCCATATGACACTCTACATGGGTGGCCAACTTGGTACCTATAAGAAATAAAACTGGTGAGATCTGACTGTGCATGGACTTCCCAAACCTGAACAAGGCCTCTCATAAATATAACTACCCACTCCCATCTCTCGACGAAGTGTTGCAGATAGTCAATGGGTCCCAGATGATGTATGTCATGCCCAAAACTAGAGAAAAACATACAGACAAATTTTATTTTTTTTAACAAAAAAACAACTATGATGACATAATAAGACTAAAAGCGTTGAGGATAGGTGACAACATGGTGAAGTTAATTTTTGACCTAAAAGGTCTAGTCATAGATTGAGTTGGGGTTATCAAAAAAATCAGATGCAGAGCCGGTATTCCAACTCGATAGATGACAAGAGACCCTATGGTTTAGTACTATAGGGACACAGGGGTATACTAACTCCATTAATGGTTGGCCTAGAAATCCAATTTATTAATCCTATTCAATATCATTACAATCCTTCAACATCCCCGATATCAATAATAATTAAATCCTAAACTTCATTTGTTCACACATTTTTAATAATAAACAATTAATTAATTACAAGGAGAAATTCCCCATGATTCGAAAGGAACACTTAATTTAACCTATCAACCTAGCCCCTTAATACATATTTATTCAGATTTTACCCTTTTAACAATTGCATGAAAGCACATAATAGTAATAATCATTATTGAAGTAAATGCAAATAATAAATCTAAACTATACCATTTAAATTAATCGAGTAAATCCATTACTCCTATAGGCTAAACAATTTCAATTAATAATGTTAGTTATTATACTATTAAATTAACTAGGCAATTTAAAAGAATAGATCTATAAGGCTACACAATTTAAATAAAGAAAATTAATCTATTAATCTATTAGCAAAACTACACAAAACAAAAAACAAGTACATATATTAATTTATTAACAAACTACAAAAAGAATATAAAAAGTAAATCTATTAATTTATTAACAAAACTACAAAATTCAAAAATAAGTAATAAAAAGTAAATCTATTTAACCAAAACTTAAACTAACTTAATACCTACTAACCCACCTACTAATCTACCTACTAACCATCCTACTAATCCATCCTACCCATATCCTACGACTATCCCATCACCCTCTCTTTTCCCTTGGCTCACGTGTCAAGTGGGTGAGGAGACAAGACAAAAGTCAAGGGTTGCAAAGGGATCGAATTCCTAAGCAATTATAATGCAAGGCATGAGTTTGAATTGGGCCCACCAAGCTTGTTTTCCAAAAGTGCAGCCAAGCCTTAGCTTACCAATCAAGGCAAGCACGTAGGGAATAGAGGCATGAATGCCCAAGTGGATGGGTGGCGCGGGGAACAAGGAGGTGGCGTCAATACCCATGTTCACCCCTCCATGTTTATTATTACCAAGGAAAAGAGGGATGTGGGGCCCACTTGCAAAAAGGTAAATGTTTTACTATAGAATTACTTACTTTTCCTTTCATTATTAATCATTTAGTTTAACATAATGGTGGTAGAGTTACAAAAGTAATAAGAGAGTTTATATTAATCATAATTTATGAAGGGGGTTTATTATTCTAACCCAATATTTAGAGGGGTATCATAGGAGGAATATTCTCTGTGGTAATTTGGGAATTAAATCCTCTCTCATACATTTTCCAGAGAGCATTTTGGCTCTCAAAAATCTGGAAAGTGATATTTTTTTTCATCTCCTCTAACATTGCATTTCATTCATTTATTTGTTTTTTGTTGAAGTTAAATGTATGCAATATATATTATATTGATGCATTACACTAAGAGAATTATTTACAGAGTATTGATAATAGGTAGTTATTAATTAGTGTCATACTTTATTTAATAAACCATTGTTAACATGTTTTCCCAAAGGATTATGAAAATGCAATATTGAATTGAAGGTAAGGTGTTTGATCATATTGTGATAGAAATCTAGATTTCAAGGGAGGAGAAAGATCATATTAAATTTGAAATTTTTCAAGACCAAATTTTTTTTAAAAAAAACAAGAAATAACTTGCAATTCATCTAAACTTGAGCACATGATTTTTTTCATTTTCACAAATGGTTACATCTTCATTTACAACATTGAAGACTACAAAATTTAATCCATTCCATTACAAACTTCACCTTCAACATGAAGGCACAATACAAGAAAAGATACTACAATGGAGAAGTCTCTAATATCAAGACAACAAGAACACCATCCAAGCTCCAATTCCAAATGGCTCCAACACAAGGTTCTTCCCAAAATCTGCAAAAGACAACATGAAACTAACCATGGAGAGCTCACCTCTCATCCTAGGTCTCAAGGAGACCACCCCTGAGCTAGGAGAATTGGTAACCAACGGGTGACATCCACACCATTTTCACAATATAAAACACCCATCCAAGGCTTGCACAATAGGATTCACCTTGAACCTATAACAAGGGGTGAAGGTGGATTTCCATGTAGGAGATTGCCAATGAAATACATATAAAACCATGCCTTTACAAGGCTATAATCCACATACACTCTTCTATACATTCTCCTCCTTATCTCCCCCAAATCAAGATCAATAACCTTCATTAGCATGCAAGGGCCCATACACCTTGCATCTTTTCCCTCTTCTCTCCATGAGAAAAGACTCTACACTTCCATGGAATCCAGCTAACCTCTTCCCCCATACATGGCCACTTCTTCCCTATCCAAGGGTGAGTAATACCATTACACCCTTCATAAAAATCCCTCATTCAAACAAGAATAAAACCATAAGCATGAAATCAAACCTTACATCACAACAACACAAAACACATAAATCACATATACAAGAGAATGAAATACATACTACTCTAATTGAAAAAAAATAAGAAAGCTTCCATGGAAATGGTGGAGACCAACCTTCACAAGTGTTATGACAAAATGATGTTTGAGAAGAGCCCAATCCCTTTTTGCTTCCTTCAATCCAAAACCCCAATGTCTCTAAAAGTAGATAGTGGGTGAACACCCTCTAACTCCACAAAGGGCCTCTAAAAATGTCTCCAAATCCTATCCTCCCAACAACATTAATTTTAGAATTGACTCCTAAGTCCTTTGTCTGTCCTTTGTCCCCTACCGTAAATACAAGATTGGAAAGGAGTGTGGGTTTGGGTAAAAGGTCAAGACTCACTCCATTTTCGCAACATGTGAGTAATGAGTTATTAAGAGGGTCACCAAGGCTACTAGTGGGTTCTAGAAGTGTTATAAATGTTCCTAACTCATACACCTATCCTAAGGTACTTGGATTTTCCTAAAATTGACCCTTGGGACCTCCTTTTGGCCTCTAGAAGTGACTAGAAAAAAATTTAAGTTTAAACAATTTAATTAGGTTCCATTGCCAACCTTAGTAGACATGTCATCACATAAACACATAACAAGTGTCAAGTGACACTGTAAAATAACATAACACAACATTGACATGTCACTAATTGCAAAGAGAAAACACCTAATACATTCATACAATTTACAGTTACAAATAAAATCACTTAACAAGGAGGTTCAAATCTCTTTATTAGATTCAACCTTGGCTTTACAGTTTGTACATAGGGTTGGTTACTGATTCTTCGATAATTTCCATGGTACTTTTCCTGCACACTAAATTAGATATCAGTAGCTCAACAATATCACATGCATATATATATATATATATATATATATATATATATATATCAAATTACATAATTAATTGACTAAACATTCTACATTTTCACTTAATAACCTTTTCTCATTTCCGTACCTAATAACTATAACTGATTGTACAACCAAAATCACATAACATATTTTTTCATTTGCATTAAAATACTGAAATAATCATCATAATGCATGTGTATACCTAAAGCATCATAAGAATCATCAATAAATTATACAGAAGTTATCATCACATGACATAAATAATACTAATAATGTCTAGTCCATCAGATATAATGTTTCAAAATATTGAATTATAATGTATCAAAATAAGTGTATCAGCTGAGCTATGATGGGTCAGGGTGAGGCATCAAATCCTCCTCCGCTAGGAATGAACTTCCTCCTGGAGTTCATAAAAAATATATGGGTACTAGGATCTCATATATGCTGCGTCCTCCCATGAACCCATGACCTCATCATAACAATCCCATAGGACCCTAACCTGGTCTAGCTCTAAGCCTCATAGTGCAAGGTTCCATCAGGCTATAATACGAATGGGCTCCAGTGCTAGCTTCCCATCCGACTCCACCTACAAGGCATCCCAATCTATCATGTGAGTCTCATCATAAATATATCCTTGAAGTATAGAAACATGGAACACATCGTGGATGCATGACAGGCTAGGTGGAAAATATAAATAGTATGTAACTAGTCCTATCCTCTCCAAGATCTCAAATGGTCCAATGAACTGAGGTGCCAACTTATATCCCTTTCCGAATCAGATCAGACTCTTGTGCGGTCGCACTCTCAAGAAGACTCTATCTCCAACCTTATACTCTCTATCAACCCTCTTTGCGTCTGCATATTTATTTTGTCTATCCTGTGCCTCTCTCAGATGTTGTCAAATCAGATCCACCTACTACTCCATCTCTCTAACTAACTAAGGACCAATAGATACTCTATCCTCAATTTTTTCCCAACTTAAGGGTGTCCTGCAAGGTCTACCATACAAGACCTGATAAGGTGGCATGCCTATAGATGAATGGTGCCCATTATTATAGGAAAACTTGACTAGTTGTAGGTATTCCTTCCACTTAACCTGATGGTCCATCGCATACATGTGCAACATATCCTCTAATACCTTATTAACCCTCTTAGTCTGACCATCTGTCTGAGGCTGATACATTGTACTAAAATTGAGCCTAGTGCCTAAACTCTGTCTGTAACTCTCTCCAAAAGGCTGATGTCAACAATGAGTCTCTATTAGAGATGATCTTATGGGGGATGCCATAAAGTCTGACAATATCCTTCAAAAACACTTGAGCTACGTCTTGTACTATGAATGTAGTACACACAGGTGAGAAGTGGGCAACCTTGGTCAACGTGTCGACTGTCATGAAGATGGCATCATGGTGGTGAGAAGACATGGGGAGACCAACAATAAATTCCCTAGATATAGTATCCCATTTCCACTCAGCAATCTCATGTGGCTGTAGAAGCCCACCAAGGTGACGGTGCTCTGGTTTCACCCTCTGGCACTCTAGGCATCTTGCAACAATACTAGCAATCTGTAGTCTCATGCCTGGCCAATGATACAACTATCTCAAATCTACATGTAACTTCTTAACATCGGGGTGCATGGCATAAGGTGCTCTATGTGCCTCAAGTACAATGAACTCACACAAATCTCCAATGGAAGGTACATAGATACGCCCCCTATGATGTAATAGTCCATCAGACTCCAAGGAATACTTTGTATACTTCCCTTCTAAGGGTATCTGAGAATGCACCAACTGACAAACCTCCACATAAAAGGGATCCTCTAGAAAATGACATAGGATACTCTCTCTCAAATCGGTACAAGTTGTCATAGATGAAAGCTCATGGCATCTCCTACTCAAGGCATCTGCAACCACATTCTCCTTCCCTTTGATGTAATGAACATCAAAATCATACTCACACAGGAACTCCATCCACCTCCTCTGCCTAGCATTAAGGTTCGGCTGAGTGAAAATATACTGCAAGCTCTAATGGTCAGAATGAAGCTTGAATCTATGACCTAGAAGGAAGTGTCACCACCTCACTAAAGCATGAACCACTGCAGAAATCTCTAGGTCATGAGTAGGATAATTAAGCTCATGATTCTTCAACTTCCTAGACTCGTAGAAGATAGGTCGTCCATCCTGCATAAGGACTGCCCCTATTCCATCCAATGATGCATCTGTGCACACTACAAAATTTTTTGTTGGGTTTGGCATTGCAAGTATTGGTGCACTTGTGAGGGCTCTCTTGAGCTCCTAAAAGTCTCTCTCACACTTCTCTATCCACTCATACTTCTTTCCCTTTCTCTGAAGGGAGATGATGGGGTGTGCCAATCTGGAAAATCCTAAAATAAAGCATTTATAATATCCTACTAGCCCCATAAAACTCCTCACCTCAGTGACACTGGTGGGTGCTAGCCAATCCATAATTGCTTGGATCTTCGATAGATCTATGAAGACCCCATCGCCAGATATAACATGACCCAAGTAATGTACCTCAAGTCAAAAAAATGCACACTTTGACAAGCTGCCAAATAACTGGTTCTCTCTCAACCTCTGCAAAACCTGCCTCAGGTGCTCCTCATGCTCCTCATTATGAGAATATATCAAAATATCATCTAGGAACACAACCACAAACTTATCCAAGAAGGTGAAAAATACTCCATTCATAAGGCTCATGAAAACCGCTGGAGAATTCATGAGGACAAATGGTACCATGGTGAACTCGTAGTGACCATACCTCGTACAAAATGCAGTCTTATGGATATCACTCTCCATAATTATCAACTAATGATAACCTGACTTAAGATCAATCTTTGAGAACACTTGAGCACCTTGTAACTGATCAAAGAGCTCATCAATCCTAGGAAGTGGGTATCAATTCTTAATAGTTACTTTGTTCAATTGTCGATGATCAATGCACAACCTAAGTGATCCATCCTTCTTCTTCACAAAGATCATTGGTGCACCCCAAGGTGACACACTAGGTTGAATATGCCCTTTCTCCAAGAGCTCCTCCAGTTGAATCTTGAGCTCATTAATCTCATGGGTAGTCATCCTATATGGTGCTCTCGATACTGGTTCAGCTCCTGGCACAAGGTCTATGTGAAAATCTACTACTCTAGGTGGAGGCATACCAGGGAGCTCTAAGGGAAATACATCTTCAAACTCCTTTAGGATAGGAAAATCATCGAGGGATGGCTCTCTCTCTGAATCCTCCTCTTTGTCACTAATGGTGATAGAAAATAGCTAACATCCCTTTTTCATGCATCGCCTAAGCTGCATAGCTGAAATAATATAAAGAGATATGGGTCTCTGCACTCCACAGATCACCCTAGGAATACCTTGCTCATCCACACATTCTACCCTCTTCTATAGAAAATCCATCTTCATGCTATGGGCATAAAGTTAATCCATGCCAAGGACAACATCATATGAACCTAGAGGGGTAATGCATAGATTGGACATTGTGGATAAGTCCCCAATCTGAATCTGACAATTTTGGAGCATGGAACTAACTGACACCCTAGCTCCTAAGGCTAACTCTACCTCCCAACTGACATCATGTCTAACTACCACTAGCCTACAATGCTCCACTACATATGGAGATATAAAGGAATCAGTAGCTCCATAATCAAATAAAATAGTAACCATACTACCTCGTATCATACTTGCGCCTCAATAACTGTGGCTTGATTCTTTTCCTAGTGGTTATCAACCACTGTGAAAACCCTATGGGATCTACCCATGTCTCCAACTATAGGCTCCAAAGTAGCTCCTCTCTGACCACCAAGTGACTGTCCATGTGGGCACTCTCTCGCTATATGACCCATGCCACTGCAAGTGTAACATGGCCCTCTGGTCTGAATCTGTACTCCATATTATCTAGACTATTGTGTTCCTCTGGTCCTACTGGAATCACTGTAATTTCCCCTAGAGGACTGTTGAGTCCTAGCTGGCTATTCCTGAGGGGTCTGTGTCCTCTGATCCTGTCTAGGACCTTGAGACTGCCACTATTTGGGCTTAGAGCCCAGATAACCCTGTGAAGGCCTCTATCTAGAATCCTACTGAGATCTTTTCTGCTGAGACTGTTGACCCTTAAAGGATCCTATGAGTGATTCTGGTTCCCTTTCCAAGGGGGTCTCTACTATCTTGACTACTAGGAAGAGGGGTTTCGATGCTGAGACCGATTCTATGACTCCTATCTAGTACAGATATCCTAAGCAACAAGTGTCATCTCAACTATCTCTCTAAATGTGGTAGGAAATGCTAGGCGTACTGTACCCTAAAGAGACATATTGAGTCCCTTAATGAAATGATGGATACACATTTCTTGTCCTTCATGTAATCAACATATGGAAGGAGCTAGAGAAACTGACTCTCATACTGGTTCACTGTGAGACCTCTCTACTGGAGATCATGGAACTCCTCTATCTATCTCTATCTGAAATGCTCAGAGAGGTATCTTTCTCGGGAGTGGGCCACAAAAGTCTCCCAAGTGAGTTTGTCAATACTCACTCCACCTATGGACTCCTCCTGCTCCCACAAAGTGGAGGCTTTCTCCTAAAGAAGATGGACTGCAAGTCACACCTTTAGATTACTCCCATAAGGGCACAATCCAAAGCATTGTTGTAAGCTCTATAACTAGGCCTCCGCTACTGACCCATCAATGGATCCCAAAAATAAGGGTGGCTGGAGTCACAATAACTCTCAGATCTCATCTCCAACCTCTCCATGGGGTCTCTCTTTGGCACGTATCTCATGCTCAGGTGGTACCTCAACCTAATGAACTGAATCACCCTCATGATCACCATGACCCTCAACATGTCTGGGTGGGGGACTCCTACTCCTTTCTCTGTTAACTGCTCTATCACCCTCAGGAATCGGTGCCTCCCTTTTGGGAATCTATTGCTTGGGCTACTGATCTATGGCTGGTTGTCTCTACAGAATCACCCCAATCAGATTATAGAGGACATACAAAATATCCTGAATAGTTTTCAGAGGTGGTGAAGGTGGTGTTGGTGGTGGAGGTGGTGGTGGTGGAGGTGGTTCATCCCCCCATTCTGCCTCAACATGGGAAGCTCTACGTCCTCTACCCCGTCGGCCAGCTCGTATGATGACAGGCATCCTTCACAATAATTTAAGTTTGAAATGAGTTGAAATGTAATGGGTTTAGGTTCCTAGTGTCGAAACATGGCTCTGATACCAAAATGTCATGCCAAAAACTAGAGAAAAACACAAAGACAATTTTTTTTTTAAACATAAAAACAACAGCTATGATGACACAATAATACTGAAAGCGTTGAGGATAGGTGACAACATGGTGAAGTTAATTTTTGATCTAAAAGGTCTAGTCATAGATTGAATTGGGGTTATCAACAAAGTCGGATGTAGAGTTGGTATTCCAACTCGATAGATGATAAAAGACCCTATAGTTTAGTACTACAGGGACATAGGGGTATACTAACTCCATTAATGGTTGACCTAGAAATCCAATTTATTAAGCCTATTCAATGTCATTACAATCCTTAAAAATCCCCAATATAATAAGATTCTCACAATTACTATAATCTTATATAATTACATTGCGAAAGGATGCATTTAACTTGCTTGAAGAACTATCCAAATTTTCCAATTAACTGATATCAATAATAATTAAATCCTAAACTTCGTTTGTTCACATATTTTTAATAATAAACAATTAATTAATTACAAGGAGAAATTCCCCATGATTCCAAAGGAACACTTAATTTAACATATCAACCTAGCCCCTTAATACATCTTTATTCAGATTTTACCCTTTTAACAATTGCATGAAAGCACATAATAGTAATAATCATTATTGAAGTAAATGCAAATAATAAATCTAAACTATACCATTTAAATTAACCGAGTAAATCCATTACTCCTATAGGCTAAACAATTTCAATTAATAACGTGAGTTATTAAACTATTAAACTAACTGGGCAATTTAAAAGAATAGATATATAAGACCACAATTTAAATAAAATAAATAAATCTATTAATCTATTAAGAAAACTACACAAAAATAAATAAAAAATTACATCAATTAATTTATTAACAAACTACAAAAAAATAAAAAAAAGTAAATCTATTAATTTATTAACAAAACTACACAATTCAAAAAGAAGTAATAAAAAGTAAATCTATTTAACCAAAACTTAAACTAACTTAATACCTACTAACCCACCTACTAATCTACCTACCAACCATCCTACTAATCCATCCTACCCCTATCCCATCACCCTCTCTTTTCCCTTGGCTCACATACCAAGTGGGTGAGGAGACAAGACAAAAGTCAAGGGCTGCAAAGGGGTCAAATTCCTAAGCAATTATAATGCAAGGCGTGAGTTTGAATTGGGCCCACCAAGCTTGTTTTCCAAAAGTGAAGCCAAGCCTTAGCTTACCAAGCAAGGCAAGCATGTAGGGAATAGAGGTGTGAATGCCCAAGTGGATGGGTGGTGCAGGGAACAAGGAGGTGGCATCAATACCCTTGTTCACCCCTCCATGTTTATTATTACCAAAGGAAAGAGGGATGTGGGGCCCACTTGCAAAAAGGTAAATGTTTTACTATAGAATTACTTACTTTTCCTTTCATTATTAATCATTTAGTTTAACATAATGGTGGCAGAGTTACTGAAGTAATAAGAGAGTTTATATTAATCATAATTTATGAAGGGGGTTCATTATTCTAACCCAATATTTAGAGGGGTATCCTAGGAGGAATATTCTCTGTGGTGATTTGGGAATTAAATCCTCTCTCAGATTTTCTAGAGAGCATTTTGGCTCTCAAAAATGTGGAAAGTGATAATTTTTTTCATCTCCTCTAACATTGCATTTCATTCATTTTTTTTTTTTGTTTAAGCTAAATTTATGCAATAGATATATTATATTGATGCATTACACTAAGAGAATTATTTATAGATTATTGATAATAGGTAGTTATTTATTAGTGCCATAACTTATTTAATAAACCATTGTTAACATGTTTCCCAAAGGATTTTGAAAATGAAATATTGAATTGAAGGTAAGGTGTTTGATCATATTGTGATAGAAATCTAGATTTCAAGGGAGGAGAAAGATCATATTAAATTTGAAATTTTGCAAGACCAAAATTTAAAAAAAAAATAACAAGAAATAACTTTCAATTCATCTAAACTTGAGCACATGATTTTTTTTTCATTTTCACAAATGGCTACATCTTCATTTACAACATTGAAGACTACAAAATTTAATCCATTCCATTGAAAACTTCACCTTCAACATGAAGGCACAATACAAGAAAAGATACTACAATGAGGAAGTCTCTAATATCAAGACAACAAGAACACCATCCAAGCTCCAGTTCTAAATGGCTCCAACGCAAGGTTCTTCCCAAAATCTACAAAAGAAAACATGAAAATAACCATGGAGATCTCACCTTCCATCCTAGGTCTCAAGGAGACCACCCCTGAGCTAGGAGAATCGGTAACCAACAGGTGACATCCACACCATTTTCACAATACAAAACACAATAAGAAAATACCCATCCAAGCCTTGCACAATAGGATTTACCTTGAACCCATAACAAGGGGTGAAGGTGGATTTCCATGTAGGATATTTCCAATGAAATACATATAAAACCATGCCTTTACAAGTCTATAATCCACATACACTCTTCTATACATTCTCCTCCTTATCTCCCCCAAATCAAGATCAATAACCTTCATTGACATGCAAGGGCCCATACACCTTGCATCTTTTCCCTCTTCTCTCCATGAGAAGAGACTCTACACTTCTATGGAATCCAACTAACCCCTTCCCCCATGCATGGCCACTTCTTCCCTATCCAAGGGTGAGTAATGTCATTACACCCTTCACAAAACTCCCTCATTCAAACAAGAATAAAACCATAAGCATGAAATCAAACTAAAATCCCATTCTCTTACATCACAACAACACAAAACACATAAATCACATATACAAGAGAATGAAATACATACTACTCTAATTGCAAAAAAACAAGAAAGCTTCCATGGAAATGGTGGAGACCAACCTTCACAAGTGTTATGAAAAAATGATGTTTGAGAAGAGCCCAATCCATTTTTGCTTCCTTCAATCCAAAACCTTAATGTCTCTAAAAGTAGAGAGTGGGTGAACACCCTCTAACTCCACAAAGGGCCTCTAAAAAGGTCTCCAAATCCTATCTACCCAACAAAATTAATTTCATAATTGACTCCTAAGTCCTTTGGCTGTCTTATGTCCCCTATCATAAATGCAAGATTGGAAAGGAGTGTGGGTTTGGGTAAAAGGTCAAGACTCACTCCATTTTCGCAACATGTGATTAATGAGTTATTAAGAGGGTCACCAAGGATACTAGTGGGTTCTAGAAGTGTTAGAAATGTTCCTAACCCATACACCTATCCTAAGGTACTTAGATTTTCCTAAAATTGACCCTTAAGACCTCCTTTTGGCCTCTAGAAGTGACTAGAACAAAATTTAAGTTTAAAAAATTTAATTAGCTTCCATTGCCAACCTTACTAGACATGTCATCACATAAACATATAACAAGTGTCAAGTGACAATGTAAAATAACATAACACAAAATTGACATGTTACTAATTGCACAGAGAAAACACCTAATACATTTATACAATCTACGGTCACAAAAAAAACCACTTAACAACGAGGTTCGAAGCTCTTTATTAGATTCAACCTTGGCTTTATAGTTTGTACATAGTGTTGGTTACTGATTCTCTGATAATTTCTATGGTACTTTTTCTGCACGCTAAATTAGACATTAGTAGCTCAATAAAATCACATGCATATATATATATATATATATATATATATATATATATATATATATATTTAAATCAAACTGCATAATTAATTGACTTAACATTCTACATTTTCACTTAATAACCTTTTCTCATTTCTGTACCTGATAACTATAACTGATTGCATAACCAAAATCACATAACATATTTTTCCATTTGCATTAAAATACTTAAATAATCATCATAATGCATGTGTATACCTAAAACATCATAAGCATCATCGATAAATTATATAGAAGTAATCATCGCATGACATAAATAATACTAATAATGTCTAGTCCATCATATATAATGTCTCAAAATATCAAATCATAATGTATCAAAATAAGTGTATCAGCTAAGCTATAATGGGTCGGGGTGAGGACTCACAATGTCCTTCCTGGATGGTTACTTAGGCTACAATCAAGTAATGGTATAGGAAGAGGACCGACTGAAAACAACATTCACGATCAAATGGGGAACCTTCACTTACCGATGGATGCCTTTTAGTCTCATTAACATCAGGGCCACTTTTTAGAGGGCCATGGACATAGCTTTCAAGGGGCTGGTTGGGAAATGCATTATCATTTACATGGATGAACTCACAGTCTTCTCAAAGCAAAGAGTAGACCACATAAAGGATCTTAGAAAGTGCCTTCAAAGATGCAAGAAATCTGGGATTTCTCTCAACCCTAAGAAATTCATGTTTGGGGTAACTAAAGGCAAGCTATTGGGATGCATCATTTCAAAAGATGGGATAGTCATAGACCCTGAAAGGGTGGAAGCCATTCTAAAATTGAAACCTCCTCATAGCCGCAAGGAGATGAAATATTTCCTTGGAAAGATCAACTTCGTGAGGAAGTTCATCAGCGGATTTGTAGAAATAGTCAAACCCTTGAATGACATGCTCAAGAAGGATGCCAAGATTGAGTGGACTATCCTAGTAAAAAAATATTTCAAGGAGATAAAGAGCACAATTTCTACAGCCCCTTTTCTTGTCAGCCCTGAATACACCATTCCTTTTAAAGTATACTCTTTTGCATCAGAACACTCATGCACAGGTATCCTCACTCAAAAAAATGACAATGAGGATGAGAGACCCATAGAGTTCATGAGTTTCCCCTTTAAGGATGCTGAGATCAGGTACCCAAACCTCGACAAATTGTCTTTTTCTCTCATCAAAGCAGTGAAGAAGTTTTGACACTACATCTTGAGGAGAAATGTCTTCAGGATAGTCCCTCACATAGCTTTGAAATCTCTGTTAATGAAAAATGAGTTGGGGGAGCGAAGAGGGAAATGGATGGCAATCCTACAAGAGTTTGACCTAGAAATTCAGCCAATGAAACTAGTAAGGGGTCAAGGCTTGATGAAACTGATCTCTGAAGTGGAAGAAGGTCTTGTATGTCAAACTTACACCGATCAAGGTGTAATAACTGATATATGGTATCAAGACATCATTTACTACCTACTGTAGAATTGCTTCCCAAAGGGGATGAATGGTTTGTAGACAAGGGCCTTGAAAATAAAAAGTAGCTCCTACATGCTAAAAAAATGGCTAGTTGTATAAACACAATTATGAAGTTTTGTACCTGAGGTGTCTGGATAGGCTGGAGGCAAAACAAGTACTAGAACATTTTCATGAAAAATACGGGATAGGGCACGTTTCAGCAGAGGAAAATGATCACCAAATCCTGAAGGAAAGATATTTTTGGCCAACATTATTCAAAGACACTAGAGAACATGTAAGATCATGCCACACTTTCCAAACAAGTGCAACTCGGGAGAGAAATACGGTGATACCCTTATAGTCGGTATATGAGGTACTTCCATAAGCCCAATGGGGCTTGGATTTTGTTGGAGTGATTAACCCCCCTTCGTCTGTAGGACACAAGTTTATTCTAACAGCTACCGATTACTGCACATGTTGAATGGAGGCCCAAGAATTAAATAATTGTACCACAAAGGTAGTGACCAAGTTCCTAAAGGAGCACATCATAACCAGGTTTAGAATGTTGTTTTATCTGGTATGTGACAATGCTCCTTCTTTCTCATCCACCTTGCTCATATAATGGGCCTTTGAAAACTAGGTAATCCTCAAATTATCCTCCAATTATTATCCATAAGGGTAAGGGAGTGGCAGATTCTACCAACAAGAACTTGACAACAGTGATCAAACATCTCCTAGATGACAATCCCTGGGATTCGCACACGGAACTGAAGTATTCCCTATGGACCAATCAGGTGAAGATCAAGAATTCTTTAGGGACATCCCCATACCAATTGGTTTACGACTTGCAACCGGTATTCCCTATGAACTTGAAGATCCCAATCTTGAGATTTATGGACCAATACGCGGGAGGCAAAGATCAAGTACAAGTCAAACTTATGAAGCTCCTCAACCTAGAGGAGAAGAGGACCTTGGCTTTGGAGCATGTGTCAAAGCACCAGGTCATCATAAAGTGGTTTTTTGACAAGAGAGCTATGATTAAATCCTTTAGGATCTCTAACCTTATTCTCATGTGGGATTAGGCAAAAGAAAAGCAGGGTGGCCACACTAAATTCCAAAAATTATGGACAAGCCCTTATCAGATATCAGAGATTTTGGGCAAAAAAAATTTTAGCATTGGCACTTTAAATGGAGAGCTGACCACACTTCCAGTCAATGGGAAATTCCTCAAACATTACTTTGGATCCTAAGTAGGACTACCTTCCATCCCTTGTATCATAGCCTGTTGCTTTCTTTGTTTTTCTTTCCTTCATTTTTTTTGTTTTCTTCATCGTCAGTCCTTTCCTCCATCTGTGGTCACATCCTTTTTTTGGGGCTCATTTTATTTGGGTTAAGTTTGTCTTGGGTTCATCCCAAATGGTCCCTAAAATGGGATCAGAGGTATTTCTTAGTCAAATTCTCCAAGAAAACATATAGCACAGAGAACACTCCAAAAGACAAAGTGGTGACATCCATCATTGGCAGACATGAAGATTTTTAGAGCTTGGTCAACCTGATCACCAAAACACATCAAGAGACAATATCCAAGAATGTTGGTTTCTTGAGCCATTTTCAGTTGTGACCAGCATTAGTGTGTGGATTTAGGTACCCACCGATCCCATAACCCAAGTCTAAATGAATGTGAAGGAAACAACAAAAGAAAAAAAAATAGCTGAATAAAGAGAAGAAAGAGCACACAAAAAGAAAAGTGGCCCGAAGAGGTCACAAGTGTGAAATTTGGGTGGCACAGCCTAATTGCTACTTGGATCAATTAAAAAAACAAAGTATGGAACTAAACACATTGGATAAACATACATCCAAATCTTGACACATTTCATGAACCTAGAAGAAAATAAAAGCAACTATCCAAAGAATAAAACTCTCTAGCAAAAGCCACATCTTAGGAGAAAAAAACATACTAAGGTGACTATGACAACCTCTACCAGGGCTATGAATGCCCAGCTGATAGTAGAGAAAGGTTATACTTGGGATTCAGGGAAAACTTTTTTGGGGCTATGGATACTTGACTGAAAGCAAAGCTCTTTCCGGGAAGCCCTAATCTGCATGGCGAAGGTTGGGAGAAGGTGATGAATGTTTGGGTTACCACAATCAAAGGCCAAAGAATGAATACATGTGAACACACACTAAGGAAACCAAAAAAAACTTTAGAATTGAAATTCATTGAAAGATCATCAACACATACATCTCTTGGTTTTCATTCCACTGCAAAGTTATAACCCAGAAGGGTCTTAATTATGAAGAAATTCCTTGGTCATTCCTCCTTTTGTCAGCGCTATTTGTTGTGGGTCCACAACACACACCCCATTTTGATACTTTGACCATGGGGACCCCCCTTTTTGTGTCTTTTGGTTTTTTGGAGTCTCACCCTTTACCTTTTTTTCACAAGAGGGTCTCTGAAAGGGCTTGTTGAGCCAAGCCAAGCAGTTTTTGGTCTTTTCACCCTTTTGGCATTTCAGAGGACCTAGAGTCCTCTAAAACTCTGAAATGACCAAAAGTTCAAAGCCTATCCCTTTCGGTGTTTTTGGCCTCTGAAAACACTAAAAATTCCAAAGGACTGAACCTTTGAACCTTTTAAGTGTTTCAGACCCTGAAACACCGAAAGGTGATTATGTCATCCTCAAGCTATATAAAGGCTTAAGCCCTAAATAAACTTCACTTTGCATTTTTCTATCATGCATCTTCAGTGCTCCCCACTCTTTGTTTTTTTTTCATCCCTGCTCCTCATGGCTACTTGCTACACATCTTCAGCCTCTCTTGCCTTTGTCCTCCACTCCTAGCTCTCAAGAGGTAGGTTTTATTGCTTCTCAGTTGTCTTTCTCCACCATTTAGGTTAGGGTTTTTGCATTTTGGTGTTTGTCCAGTGTTTGTCTTCATTTTTGTTTTCCCTTGGCTTTTATTTTTCAGTTGCGACCCTTGTCATATTTTTTTGGCCTCTAAAAGGCTGAAAACTGGGTTGGGCTTGGTTTTTTTGCCCAAAGTACTCCTCACGCTTCTAACCTTTTCAGCATTTTAGACCTCCAAAATGTATGAAACACTGACATGTCTGAATTGCTAAAGTAAGGTTATCTATCTACGGGTTTCAAACTTTCAGAGTCTGAGATCCTATTTGGACTTTCAGAGTCCAAGATCCCATTCAGACTTTTGCACCCCAAAAGCCCAAAAGGTTTGGTTCCTCATCGCTTGTTCTTTTTTTACTTTCAGCCCTTTCAGACCCCCACCCAGTTTTCGGTGTCTAAAAGCTCAAAAAGATAGAAAGTGTGAAATCTACATTTTTGGATACTTGAAGAGCTTTTTCACTTTTGTTTTCCTATATTAATCAGTTTTTTTTCCTATTTTTGTAGTTTCCCTTTTCAATAAAACACTGATACTTGCACTTTTCTTGCAGGAGTTCCTGAACAACAAACATCATCTCCAATGAAGTACCTATACAAGGGGAATTACCCCTCCTTCAAAGATAGGAAATAAATACATGGAAATCACTGACAACCACTTCAGGTACATGGACTGGGATGAGTTCCTGGTAAGATGCTCCTAGCTAGTAGGAAGATCTGAGGACTGCACTTCACTATTCCTTTCAGGCCTGGTTAACCCAGTAGCCCACCCAGTGGTTGTCTCCTCATGTGAGCTAATCATGACACTTTCAAACCATTGCATTTGAGATGAAAGAGTGGTCCAGAACACAAAGGGACAAGTGGTGTTGGACATAAGGCCAGACATCATAGAAGAGGTATTCCACTTCCATAAGGGCATAGACAAGTTATATGGATTCTTCATTGAAAAGGGCCTCAAGTGGTTCCAAAAAAAAGGTGAAGAGGCATATGAGATCGTTAATGACAACTACCTCGAGCAACCTCTTGAAAAAAACAAATTGGATAAAATAGATCTAAGGAGGGGGTATATGAAGGATGACATCCAGGCAATGGTGATATTACTAAGAAGAGTGTATGGACTACCCTAGTCCATCCAACTTGAGGATTGGATGATCCTCCTTATAGAGAAGATCAGAGGCCATAAGTCTAGGTTTGATTGGGGAACCATTATCAGTGACAGATTGGATGAGAATCTAACTACAGTGAAACATAACCCAAAATTCTATTTAAGTACATACATAGTGTACTTATTAGCTGCACGATAAAATTAGTTGACACTTACCAAAAGAGAAAAAAATGATCAGATAGCATGGTGCCATGTTGTATTCCCACAGTTGGTCAGGAAGGAAAAAAATGCTAGAGGATAGCCTATATTACATAATAGTAAATGACACTTTCATCTTTGTGATCATTCTATCTATTGAAGGAGACTTTGCAAAGAGGATGTAAGAGGAAATAGCTACCAAGGTGAGGGCCAATGGGGCCTATTACATAAAATTGTAAACATTCACATATATCCATGTGGCATGGTCTACTTTGAAACTGAAGAAGTTACTTAGGTATCCATTTGATTGGGTAATCACTTTAGAAATGGCTAGGCAGCTAGCAAATGCCTATGAGCATATAAAACATAAGAAGAAGCACTGCTAGGATTTCCCTATTTCTCTAGTCCCATACACTCTACAAGACATGAAGGTATGCAAAACCTTGGCCTTCAAGTGGGATGAATGCCCGCATCAACTCTACAAAACATTCTATCCCAGGTTTGACCCAATAGGTACATACAGCCACATTATTGGCAGATTCTATATATTCACAAACCACATCTTAAAGATCGATGGATAAATTATGTGGATGATCATGACATTAGAATCAGGGACTACTATAGGATGTCCCTTGCCCTTGTATTGGAAACTTTGAAGACCCCAATTCCCCCAAAGGTTTGGGAAAATGATTCAGATAGGGTGATGGAGGCCATTTACACTACGGACAAAATATACAACAAGCCCATCATGAATGCAGAAATTGATAAGGATGAGAATGATAAAATTGAATTCCAAGCAAGGCATGTGCTATGAATGACCAAAACATGGATCAAAAGGCCTTATAAGATGGATCCAATTCTGGTTAAGACATTGATGGATCCACCCAAGAAGGTGGATAAGAAACGTGGGGAGAATTCTACAGTGCCCCAGTATGAAAAGGCACCACCACAGAAGCCAAGAACAGTCTATGGTCATGAACGTGCAGTAGAATATGGGCCTAATCCAAGGCACAAGGCTCCTAATACCAAGATGATTGGATAAATAGATACTCCAGTTGGATCATCATAGGCCCTACAAGATGAAGGCTCATCCATCTCTATCCAATCTCCTCCTACCACCGAAAAGGGGAAGAAAATGTATAAAGGAGGAAGACTTCTGTGTCTCCACAACTGGAAACCATACAAGAAGAGATAGGAGAAGAAGAAGAAGAAGATGTACCTCTGAGGAAGGAAAATGAAACATCTTGGAAACACATGGAAGACCCTAAAGAGAAGGACAATCCTCTTGATGCCTTAGGCTTAGATTAATTACAAATATTTGATTTTGAAGGCCTAGAAGGCTTTGCAAACCAAGACAAGGACACACCTGATTCAACAACATGATTTGACATAGGGGATCCAATACTTATCTAGACACATGTAATCCTCACTCCACCTCCTGCCTAGTTCACCAATCTAGCATTAAACATGCCAGTCATAGGGATAAGCTCCAAGATAGGCCAAGGGCCTAAAACTGAAGATGAAACAAAATCCCAGGACACAACAGGGGATAGAGCTTCTAGAGAAATTTCCACTTCCACTCCACCACCTCACATTCTCATATCACCAACCTCTTAGCCACCCCCAATTCCTACTCCACCACCTTCTCTCCAAACTCCAATGCCAACTCTACCTCCTTCAACTTCCACTCTTCCCACTCCTACTCCGCCACTAACAATGCCAACACTTACCCTGCCACAATCAATTCCTCTACCGTGCTTCATCCTGACCCCTCCAAGGTCAATAAGAATAGAGGTTTTGTGGCCTTTCGAAACCACATTGGAGGCCATGATGGGCCTCAATGCATAAGTCTTGATTATTTCTTTAGAAGATGAGGCCCAAGGAAAGGATGGGAGAGATAGGGCAAGCCTTCCACCAAAAAGAGGTCATCATACCAGCTAAGACCATATCCTATGTCACCCAAGACACCTAGGGTTGTTGGAAGGCATAGGCATCAATTCCCTCTGCTAGCACTTCTCAAACACCAGCCACCCCAAAATATTACACATTTGAAGAGGTAGACTTTGGTGAACCTACTAGGGAATGGAGCAAGACCTTCGCTACTTTAGGGCTTAAGCACGCTCTAGGATTCATGAGAAAGGACAAGGAAACTATAAATTGCCTAATAGAGCATAATGAGGCTTTGAAGAAGTTCATTCCTTGAAATGGTGAGCCCCATTGATCCAAGTTTCCCAGAGGCCTCATTATAGGTCATATTAGAAAATAGGGCCACACAAAATTTACCAGAAAGTTTGACCCCTTCCTTCATCCAAGAAAGTGCAGACTGGAAGAATGACTTTGAACAATACAAAGAAGGGGCCATCAAACTGGTGTTTAAACCTTACAAGATCATTTTATTGAAGCAACCAAGTTGATAGATCTGATGGAGAATGAAGGTGGTTTAGAGTCTAAGATAAAAAAAATGGGAACCCGCCCTCCAAGATCTAAAAATAATCAAGAAATAGTGCTTTTAGATCTTAGTGAAGAAATATGAAGGTGAAGAGCTAGACAACTTCGAGACCTGGATCAAGCGCATAGTCAAAATAATTAAGGTCTATCAAGAATGTCAAGCCAACATATTGGAAAAAAAATGATTTCTTGGAGTGGGTCGAGGAGATTGATGGTTTATTTATAGGGATCAGCCTTGATTTGTACTGGGACCAAGATAAACATATCCTGCGTCCATCAAAAGAGGTGGTTCAATAGTTCAAAGATAGTCTAGCAGGGGTTAGCACCAAAGAGGCCCTACAATAGTTGTTCCACTCTTAGGAAAACATGCAAGTAATGTTAGAACACGAAGAGGATATCAAGTTCTTTGCTTCTGAATTGACCATATTTAGGGAGAAGCAAGAACGAAGGGTCCATAAGGAAAAGAGGAAAGAGATTAATTATGAGGAAGTGTAGGAGATCATACAAAGGCTCTGGACTGCACATCCAAAAGTCTTTCTAATCTGACTCCTCAAATCCCTTAATCATTTTTTGAAAAAGACAATTTTACACACTTGGCCATTTTTATACAAAGGCTAAAGTTTGGCCTTTTGTCCCCATCGGCCTAGGCATTTTTCATCCTTTCAGCCTCCCAATTTTCAACCTTTCGGCCTTCAAAACATTTTTTCCTTTTGTTCTTTGAAACATTTTGGCCTTTCGGCCTTTGAAAGGGCCAAAAATTTTGGGCCTCCAAAGTTAGATAACGACACTTAGCATTTTGGGGCACTTAAAAAAAAATTGGAGGAGAGGTCAGGGTACAAAAATCTGGGTGCTTTCAGTGAGATCACTTTTTGCATGGATTTTGAACTCCAGATCCTATGGATTCCCAACTAGAGTTCATTTTTGAAGGACTAAGGGTCCTTTATTAGTTCCCACCATAGAGAGAACCTCAGATGAAGAATCCAAGGAAGAACTCAAAGATCAAGAAGAAGACTTTGATTGTATGCAGATAAACCATATCTTCTTTCTCTCTCTTTTCTTGACGAGTTTGATTTTTCTTGCATGGACAAACTGATTTTAAATGGATTAAAAATCCATGCAAGTTGTTTTGTATAAGTTAGCAGTAGTTTCCTTTCAGAAAAGTTCTAGTTTTAGTTTAATTTCTTTAATTTAGACTCTTTGATGCCCTAATTTTGGCATTCAGAGTTTGTATATAAGAACTCTATATATTTTAATCAAAATTAGTGTAATAGGGTTAGATTCTTAATGCAATAAAGATCTACATTTGGTGCTTCATTCATGGTGTGTTAATTGCTGCTACCTATACAAAATTGGTGAATGTGTGTGCATACCCATTCATTGTTTTTCAAAGAGCCAAGTGTTTTATTGTGTTTTTAATCTGTGTTTATATTAGTTGGATATTTTTGTTGTTTACCTACCTTGTTGTGATGAATGCGTGGAAGGGATCATCTATTGGTCTTAATGATAAATCTATCTCATGGGTGCACACATCTTGGTGGCTTCACGATTTGATAGATTTTGAAAATCTCACATGGGTGAATTTATTTTCTCTCCAAATGATTGCATCTACTAGGTATAGAATTGTGACTTTGTCTAATTTATACTCCATGGAATTTTTCCAAATCTCTCTGTCCTTCAATTCACAAGGAAGGGTTCATAGTGGTTTATGTCTGTAGGATTTCATTTCAGCAAGTTTATTTTATTTCTTGTTACTTTTCTCATTTGAATTATATCATAAATCTGAAAGTAATCATCTCAAAAAATACAAAATTGCATCTTTAATTAAAACACAAATCTTTGATAAACCGGAAAATACCAAAAAAGGTACTAAATTTTTATTGCATTTTGATGTCTTGAATGTACCAGCAAAGGCCTCCTTGTGAATATTCACATTTATCTTCAACTGAATAACCAAGCAATTTGTGACCTGAACCCGGAGAACCTTGGGAATAACTTCATTATTATTTCAAGAGAGGAAATCAAATCTTGAAATCCTAGCCATTGACTTGTGTAAAAATGATGCTAAACAGGTCTACTCAGTTAAGAGATTTAGCAACATTGTTAAGTGTGCACTCGGTTAAGAGATTTACATAAGGATTGTTAAATCCACCTTCTTAAAGGATTTATTCTATTTGCTACAATTGTTAGAGAGTAGTCAAAAATACTTGTTGACCTGATAGTATGCAATCCTGAATTGGTGAATACAGATCCTTTAAGTACACAATGTATATGTATCACCTATAGTGATTGACTAATACCTCTATTATGCTCGGTAGCCTTGAATATTTTTCTTCTTAACTGCTTTCATTTTTCATTTTCCTTCTAGATGAAACTCTTTGTATGATCCATAGATGTATGTTGTGGATACAATCGTCATTATCTGATTGATTTCTACATCTATTTATACAATTTATTTGACCTATTTAGGTTTCACACTTTACAATAAAAACTCTATGATCAAAGGTTTAAAACTTGACCTTGATCTCCTAGTTTGCATGTTTACAATTAGTTAGATAGATTAAAACAATTACATATGCTTTACTTTTCCCTCAAGAAATAGTTTTAAAGATAATCATTAAAGCTAAATATAAAACTCAAGTGTTTCATCTGACATGTAACTTAGATCCATATTTCTCAGAATTAAAGTTGTCTCTTAGTAGACTGGTGGTTGGGTTGCTTTGTAGTGTTTCCATAGTGATGTCTCTATAGACATTCTTCTTCTCGAGTTTCTCTGTAGACTACCTATCGGTTTACTCTATGAACTTCTCTGTTGGGTTACTTTGTAAACTATGCTCTTGGTGTTCACTCTAAATTGTCTATCATTGATCCTTGTGCTAATACACTTTTGGTGATCTCTACACTTGTCTGTTTCAGTGACCTTTTTTTTTTTCACTTGGTGATCATGTTACTGATGGTTCAAAAACTATTTTCCTTGTATACTAATGACAAAATATTGTCCTTTAGGATTATCAATCTCCCCCTTTGGCATTAGTATCAAAAACTGATATGTGCAAAACTGAAATGTTCAGTATGTACACCAAAAAATTTTCCTTGTCAATATGACCCCCTATGTGCATGCCTTGGTGTAGTGTATGTATATGTTACATTTTCCTTTATACATATATTCCCTATTTTATCATTTCTCCCTTTCACCTTATCATTTCTCCTTTTCTATTATTTCCCCATTTATCATATCATTTCCCCCTTTTTTTGAAAATAATGACAAAGGTGTAATACTTACAATTTGTCAAAAATGTGGGAATGAGATTTCTTAATGTCTTGCATCATCTTCTCCCATTTCTCTTTGAGGTGTTCCATGGCCATGTGCTCCAATGTTATCCTTGCATGCATGTCATAGATAATGTTGGTGATAGACATCTCTGGGGTGGCAATTAGTATTTTTACCAAAGTCATGTGTTGTTGCAGTAATGTCAGATTTGGTATTAGTGGAGCTTGGAGCTCGGTTACCTCACCTCAGATTTTGGATTCTTCCTTTTGAATATCTAGTCTCCACCATTTAGATTTTACAAGCTTCTCATAATGCAACTTGAATGCATTATCATCGGTTGTGAGACCTTGTGTACTTGCCTTGAGATCTTCATCAATTTTGGCTAACTTGTCACTATGCTCGGTAGTGAAAGTTTCTAATGTGCACAACTTTTGAAATATGTTTACTACTTCTGATATTATCAGTTTTATAGTAGTAGCTAATTAAGAAAGTTTTACCTTTTGTTCTGCCACTTCCTAGCTAATTTTCTCAGTAAGCTTGTATTGACACTTCTGCTTAGCACATTCCTCTATTGCCTTGTCTCCATCTACATTCTTTGATTTGATGCCATTGGTAAGAGCTGCTAATTGATTAAGTATAGGTGCACTTTGATCAATTTTGGTGTCAAGTACAATCTATAGTAGTATCTCTTTGGTTGTCTCCAGGACTTGGGAGTTCTTGTGCTCCTTCCTGAGCTTGTCCTGAATTTCCTTTCTTTTAGAAAGTTCACCATACTTAGTAAGTGACTCTGGATCAATTGTCCTAGGATCACAGTCTGGTATGTCAATGATTTCATCCAATGTGACTAGATTTTTATTCTTCTTCTTCTTCTTTGAAATTGTTCTGAAAGCAGGGGAATGTAGAACTATAGCTAGTTCATTCTCTTTTTTCTTTCTTTGGTGATTGTGTGGGAAGTGGTGTGCCTTTTGTGTGCTACTCAGGATTGACCTGTTGGTTAGTAGTGGATGTATCCACATCAACCTTGTCTGTATTTGCAGCCTTTTCACCCTCGGTGTTCTTGTCAGTGGCATCACCTATTTTCTTTTCTCCCCTTGCATCTTTCTTTTCCTCTTGTGTATCTTTCTTCTTCCCTTGTTCTTCACCTGTGTCCATCGGTGTGGTTATATCAGGTTTAGGTGTTTTCTCCTTTTCCTTTGTTATGATATTGATAGCTTGTATCAATAATGGTATGTCACCTGGTATATTTACCTGTGCACCATCTATGGTATCAGTTTCCTTTTCCTTTTATGGCTCGGTGGTAGCAGTTATATCTTAATCTTTTTTTGGTTCATCATCAGAATCAATAATGGTTATATCTTTGATGATGACCTCTGTTGAATCTACTAATGATTGAAGTATCTGAGGTACATCATCCATGGCCTTTATTTCCTATGTTGTTAACTCAACTAGATTGATGTCCTCAGTATCATTTATGAAGATGTTTTCAAGGCTCAGTGTTGCCTCTTTATCTTCATTGTGAGGGGTCTAGGTAAGATCTAATACCTTCTCAGGGCTTGAATCCTCCTTAGGTGGATTGAATATTTGATTCCAAGTTTCATCGCTTTCTTTATAAAGCTTAATTAATTTTCCCTCCAGTACCTTGTATGCTCTCATCTTAGCTGAAAATTTTCTTGCATGTTTCTTCATCATTTCATGAATCTCCTCAACTTTTGACTTGGGTGGCATGATTGTAACCAGGGATCTTTCCCTTATCTGTTTCTCGGTATGTAGTGAATAAGTCCACCTTACTGATATTTTGTCATCAATCTCTTATGGCATCATTTTGTTAAATTTTACAGGTACATATTTGAATGCAATCATTTCCTAAATGATGGCTTCTTCAATATTTTTTGAATCCTCAGGAGATAAGGTTATCCATTTCCTTATCTTAGCATTTGATATGCTACCTGTCTTGATGATTGATGCAGCAATCTCATCAATTGTCGTAGGAAATTTGTGCTTTTTAGGTTGGAGTGCTTGTTCACTCTCATCCTATGAAGTATCATCCTTTTCCTCTTTTCCTCAGATGTATTTTCTTCTTTTCCTCGGTGCCTGTCTCCCTATTTGAGGCTTTCTCTTATAGGTCCTGACTGTACCTTTCTTCACTGGTGAGGAATCTACATCTTAGGTAGTCTAACTCCTTGTTTTTGATGCAATAGTAGTCCTTGGTTTCTTTGGTGGTGGTACATCAGATTCTATAAACTCAAAGTCACTCAATTGTTCACCTTCACCAATGGGTGACTGTCCCTCGGTAACCTCTTGCTCCAAATATTTATTATCTACTGAAAGTTTCTTCTCAAGTGTTTTGATGATTTTTTTCTTCTTTCAATCTATTTTCTTTACAACTATGCTTTTTTTTATTCTGGCCTTGGCTTCCTCATAGGTTCCAAATCTTGATAATGATTTTTCCAAAGGTTCATTTAAAAATGCTTCAATAGCATTTGTGGCCTGATCAATGTTGATCTCATAATCTAGAGGTGGTAACCATGTTCTCCTCGGCATAGCTGGTTTTATCAAAGTGGTGTTAGTATCCACTATGAAACATATATCATCCTTATATTGTTCCACCAATTGGTCAAGTATCCTCATCCTTTTCTACATTCTATCCTTGAAGGTAGTGAAGTATGCATCCATGACTGATATAAAATTGTCCCCTAGTGACTTAATAAATTCACTAATTTGAATTATTACTGGTCGGGTAGTGTCCCAATTGACATTACCGATAGATCAGAAGAAGTTCTGGAAATAGAAAAATGTACACATGAGGAGTGATCCAAACTTATGTGAACTAGTCCTTGCTAACCTAATTGTCCTCATGTTCTCCCCCAATTCCTTTAGTAGAAGTTCAGATAGGTCCAGTTGTAATCCCTTCTTCACAATCTTTTGAGAAATGTCAACTGCTCTGTATGCTATGTTGTTTAATTGGCTGGCTTGGAATACCTTTTATCCTAGTAGACATGCACAAAACTTCAATTATGGATCCGTGATGGAGTTTACCTTTAAATCTCTATCATCCCATACTGCATCTGTCATGTTTTCTATATCAGGGTGAGGAGGATGTTTGAGTGCTTTGACCTTGTCAATTACTAGATAACTGGTTACTACGTATATTACATCCTTGGTGATTGGTTTCGGTTCATCTAACCACATTTTCCTGTCATGTACTATGTTGAGTACTATCTGAATCCACTTAGTTTTGAATTACTTCGTAAACATTAGGGCATTTGTCAACCCTTTTACCTCAATGTGTTTATGTTCATCCTTAATGTTTCCATTTGTGCAAAGCTTCTTGTAAGCTTCTTCAACCTTGATATCTCTAATCTCTACAACCTTACATTGGATATAGGCTCGTAAATCCTTGACTAGAAAAACCCTAGGTGGTATGCTTGAGAACAATCCAGCATCATCGGGTTGTGAAGAAACCTCAGGGCAGAATTTATACTTAGGTTCTTCACAGGTAGAGTTCTTGATTAGGTTGACCTTCTTATCCTTTCCATTCTTGATTTAGGAAACTCGTGAAGTGGTTTCCATGTTTCTTGAAATTTAGGGCTTTCTCCGTAAATAATCTATTTTCTCGGTGAGTCTTAGATACTCACTTGATCGGTTGTAGCTTCTGTGAATCTGTTAGAGTAGCCATGAATGTGCTTGTGAATCTCTTTGCAATCTAGTTTTTTTTGGTTTCTTTGCTTTTCTCTTCTCTTCACTCTACTTTTCTCTCTTAAACTCTTGGTGAGTGAATGATATTTCTGTCATATTTTTATAGATGATGCCCTAAGTGGTGTAATAAATTTTTTACCTACTTCTCGGTGGTTGAAGACGGAGTTTCTCAAGGAACATACCAACTTTATCCTCAGTGATAATGCAATTCTTAGGGTAAGTGTCAACTCAATTGATCTTTCACATGTTCACCAATGATGATCGGTATGTAGTGAAGACTACATTATCTTTTAACATGATTGCCGACGATGCTCAGTTTACATTGACAACTTGGATTTTATGTGTACACTGATGATTCTCAGTGTGTATTGACCAATGAGATTGGATTCACACATTCATAACAAGTAATACCATAGTGCATCTTTATTCATGCTAATTTTGCATATTATCAATGTATATTGGAACTAATGTAAAATATAGTTGTTTATAGTGTAGTTCCATACTTACTTGTTCTACTTAGGTGGGGGTGGTGGAATCACTAGATCCATTGGATAAGGTGTCACCAATTATATTCTTTGGTCCAACATCATCAGTGTTTTTATCTTTCCTCCACATTGGGTTTCTCGTCTTCCTGATGTATTCAATGGTATTGCCATTGGAAAAAGTGCTTGTCTCTATCACTCAGTCTTTTCATTCCTTTCTTAGATGATCGACCCTATGATAGTGTAAGAATGCCATTCCACAGTTAGTCTAATTCCTTGAATTTATTGTTGATTTCCTCATGTATTTTTCAGCTATGTGTCCATATCTACCACATGCTTTGCAATTTTTCCATGTGTTGTAATCCCAAACATATGATTTACCAACTCTTCTCAGTTGATAAGCATTTTCTTGTTCTTTTGGTTTCCATACTTTCTTTTTCTTTTTCCTGCATTGAAGAGATGTGTGCCCATGTATTTTGCAAGTAGAACAATATTTTTCCATGTAGGTTTCCTTCTTTGGTTGTTTCACCTTAGATTTGCATCCATGTGCTTTGTGTCCATACTTGTTACAATTATAACATTTACCTATGAATGTAGATTTGGATTTAGGAATACCTTTATCTTTTCTCCTGCAAACATTTGATGTGTGGCCTGGTTTTCCACAATGATTGCATGACTGCTTCCTTGTTCTTGGATTTGCGTAGACATATTTTTTTTAGCTTGGTTTGATGATTCTCCATGCTTGGTATATCCTAGACTGGTATTGTTATTGAGTATTCTTTGTCCATTCAGAAAATTATCCATTCTCTTTGTACTTTCTTCAGCTTTCTTGATCATATCATTGTGTTGTTATTGAATCCTTGCTTCATGCTTTAGTCTCTCATTTTGTTCTCTTATCTCACCAATAGCTTCCAATTTCCCATTGAGTTCTATGTTCACTCGGTTTGCCTCATGACTCATAAGAATTATTTGATTGGTGATCTCATGATGATGTTCATTAATTCTTTGTGTTTTACTCTCTCTCTCTCTCTCTCTCTCTCTCTCTCTCTCTCTCTCTCTCTCTCTCGTAGCNTTCTTTGTGTTTTTCTCTCTCTCTCTCTCTCTCTCTCTCTCTCTCTCTCTCTCTCTCTCTCTCTCGTAGCTTCTCAGTGACCTTCCTCCTGTCATCAATAGCTAATGTTCTTTCTTGTTCAGCTTGTTTAGCATTATTCATAACATCAATCATCCTTACCATCTGTGTCTCTTGATCGATTTGCAATTCCTTTACTTTCTGTATCATATGTTGATTGATTTCATTCAGAATTGTAATGCTTCCTTCATATGTGTCTGATGTATTGCTAGATGTAGATCCTGAGGACTCAAACAAATCAGGTATCTCTTCTTCATGATATTTTTTTTCATTGCAGTGAGATGCCATAACTTTTCTCTTATCCAGTTGCTTTCTCATCTTGATTCTTGCTTGTTTGTATTTCTCATAGAAGATTTGTATCTACAATTTATGATTCTTAATATTCTTGTCAAGCTTATACCTTTCCATTGTATGATATTTTCTCTCAAGTGATTTAAAATTTTCCAAATAAGAGATCTAGCTCTGGTACCAATTGTTGGAATAATGGAATGGTGTGTACTAAGAGGGGAGAGGTGAATCAGTACCCTTAAAACTTTATATCAATTAACCATTAGTACTATTTTCTTGCATTACCGACCATTGATGCTTTTCTACCTTATGCATGTAATATCAAAACATAAACTTAATTGCATGTAAACGTTCATAGAAACATTCATGAAATGTAAGTACACATGACACAAGAATTGGTAACATGGAAAACCTTTGTTAGAAGGTGAAAACTGTGGTGGGGATGAATCCCACAAAGCTTGAAAATCTGTAGAATAGAAGGTGCCAGTTAAGTCTACAAGTGTGATCACTTCTAATGATCTTACCCTGTTAGGAGTAACATTTGACTAGTTAGGTCTACTCGGTTAATATATTTAGCAAAACTGTTAAGTGTGCACTCGGTTAAGAGATTTACATAAGGATTGTTAAATCAACCTTCTTAAAGGATTTCTTCTATTTGCTACAATTGTTAGAGAGAAGTCAAAAATACTTGTTGAATTGATAGTATACAATCCTAAATTGTTGAATATAGATCCTTTAAGTACACAATGTATATGTATCACCTATAGTGATTTATTAATACCTTTTTTCTACTCGGTAGCCTTGAATCTTGTTCTTCTTAACTGATTTCTTCTTTTGTTATCCTTCTGCATGAAACTCCTTGTATGATCCATATATGTCTATTACAGCTACAATCATCATTATCTGATTGATTTCTACATCTATTTATACAATGTATTTGACCTATTTAGGTTTCACGCTTTACAATAAAAACTCTATGATCAAAGGTTTACAACTTGACCTTGATCCCCTAGTTTTCATGCTTAAAATGATTTTGATTAATTAAAATAATTACATATGCTTTACTTGTCCCTCAAGAAATGTTTTTAAAGATAAGAATTAAAGCTAAGTATAAAACTCAATTGTTTTATCTGACGTGTAACTCACATCCACATTTCTCAGAATTAAAGTTGTCTCTTGGTAGACTGGTGCTCGGCTTTCTCTATAATCTTTCCTCAGTGATGTCTTTGTAGACATTCTTCTTCTTAGGTTTCTCTATAGACTGTCTGTCAGTTTACTCTGTGAACTGCTCTGTTGGGTTACTCTGTAAACTATGCTCTTGGTGTTCACTATAAACTGTCTTTCGATGATCCTTGTGCTAATACACTTTCGGTGATCTCTGCACTTGTCTATTTTGGTGACCTTTGTTTGTTTTCACTCGATGATCATGTTACCAACGGTTCAAAAAATATTTTCCTTGTATACTAATGACAAAAGATTATCCTTTAGGATTATCAAATGAAGTAAGAGAGAAAGCACTGATGGAGTGTAATACTAGATTAGATGTAAGTGAAACTAAGTCTCTTTTTGAAGCATACAAGTATACTTTTCTTATAAAAAAAGAGTCACTAGGATTATGTTAGGAGAAACATGGGATCTACATGAAGAAACAATTCAATTTTGGAAAGATTACATTGAAATATCTAAAGAGATCAAGAGAAAGGAGATGAAGAGGAAAAAGGTGAAGAGCCTGAGCATTCTAATGATGAAGCAGAAGATGAATAAAACCATGAGGAGGTAGAAATCCTTGAACCACCTAATTCATCCTCTCTACCTAACACTTATGTTCCATTAGAGGTAATTGGGAAAGTTCTTGAGGTCATTCTTACATAGGTAGGGGAAATAGAAAAGAAAGAAGAGAAGAAATCAGAGGAGAAAAAGAAGCATGAGGTAGTTATTGAGGAAATACCTTATGAGGAGGTAAAGAGATCACCTAGAGTGATAATTACTCCTACTTCTACACATTTAGATATACAATTGGTAACCCCTACCAATGTTCAGATAGCAACAACAAAAGAGAAACCGGTTAAGATAAATTTGGAGCTTGGTGAGTCAGAAAAGAAGAAGAGAAGAGTGAGTATGCAAATTCCCAAAGTATCTGAGGAAGAGGAATCCATTGATGAGATGAATTTAGATAAGGTAGATTTAAAATTTTTGAGTATTAAGGAAATAATGGAACTATCAGAAAGGTTGAGAATATAAGTTGAGAGAAAAAAGGCAAGACTGAAGAAGAAGGAGAAGGAGAGATTAATTTGATTAGAAAAAGAAATATTGCACACTCTAGTACCTAATGTTGATATTAATGTAGAGGATAATGTCATTGATCAAATGGAAAAGTTAGAAAAAGTAATATTGGAGGATACATAATTATTGGATAGAGTTTTGATGTCAATAACTAAAGATTCCTATGAGACAAAAAGGATGGAAAAGCTAAAGGTCAAGATTGCAAAAGATAGAAAAATTGCAAAAACAAGTTCAGAATGCAAAAGGTAATCTGAAGATTATTGGTGATATATTGACAAAAGTGTAGAAGCTATCTGATTTTATCAGTGATATAGACAAGAAGGTAGAAGAATTACAGAAGGAATTGGATGACGCAATTACGAAGTATGATGTCATTTCTAGCAGTGTTACAGTTTATGTGGCTAAATTCAGAGAGTTGGGAGGTAAGCTAAAGCTAATTTAGGCAGAGCATGAACAAAAGGTGAACACTTTACTTGATTTGAACTCATTTTTGGCCCCTATTGTTGATATCATGTTAAGTGTTAATAATGTTGAGTACTTGGTTGGGCAACCTAAGCCAACTACGCTGGATGAATTAGAATATCTGTCTGGTAATCTTATGGGTCATAATATTGCACTTGCACATTTAAGAACACTATGGGATACTAATTTGAGTACAATAAAGAAAAATTACACAACTATATTTGACAAGCTATAGTGTCATTTGATTGACTAAAATATGGACTGCAATTTTTCTATACACCTTTTACCTTGATGTAAAAAGGGGGAGAATATAATGAATAGAACATATGGTCAAATAAGGTGAACATGTGAATGGGAACTATTTGAATTTTGAAATATTATGTAAGGGGGATCAATGGAATGGAAAAATATTATATGTAATCCTACCAGTTAATGAGATTAAATTCCTTTGGTGAATTTGTGTTGTGAGTTACTCTAAACAATGTGTTATGTAATTTTTAGTTTATATTTCATTGTTTTGTACATGTTTGACAATTGACAAGGTTTACCACCAATGCCAAAGGGGGAGTCTATTGGCATTGATCACCTAACTGGGAAATATAAACAAACAATGATACTTGTCTTATCAAATGTTGTCATTGATGGTCAAACATACTAAATGATCTATCATATCAATTGACATCAATTGGTAATGAAGAATCTAATCTGTACAACCTAAAACTGGCTAAGTGATATAATAGCATGTCAGAATTCTGATAAATAAATATGCAGATCAAAGTATTATGAGGAGAGGTTTTACATGATGATTCATTATAACATGTTAGAGATGAAGTGCATGATAGACTCTTTAAATGCTAATATATTATTTGGATTTGAATGATTAATCAGTATTATGGAGTAAACACTGCAACAATATCTTTGTGATTGCTAAATGACAAATCAATTCAAATTTTGAGGTGAGGTTTGTTATAAAGGATATTTGAATTGTTAAGATTCTATTGGTTTATTTGAATGGATGGTTCTATCCAAGGTTAGCGATGATCTAGAACATTCTACAAGGATTTGAACCTAAAGTGTAAAATGACATAAAATAGAAGTTTGAATTCTTGAGATTGGTTAATTGAATGAGAGGAAAGGAAAACACTTTAGCGGAAAAATCAATGGTATTGATTAACAGGAAAAAATTGTAAGGAATCTAATAAAAGATTGTCTGTGAAATAAATAAATAAAAGAGGAGAGGTTAGACAGTTTTGAAAAGAAAGATCAATCAATGACCGGTATAGGAGATTATAGAGAGATTGGAAGGAGAGGTCTAAGACACAGATAGTATAGAAGAATGAGAAGGTACATGGCTTAAAGGATATTACAAGAAAGGGTGCTACTACAGATCAATCACTTTTTGTTCTCTGACAATTGCAACAAGCTAAATCCTTTCACAAGGTAGACTCTTACAGATCTTAGTGACGCAAGGAGGGAAGTATGAACAGGGCCCAAGGCACTCCCAGCTATCCAAACCAACTTGCAGAATAACTCGGAAGCAACAACACAGAAAGGGAGAGAAGAAACATCATAACTTTATATTATTTCATTAAATATCATAGATGTTAATTTGTAAGGCCTTCCCAGTTTTGGCCATATACATTTAGATCTTTGATAGATTAATCTTCATACATGCAAGGCCACAGACCTGTGATCCAAATCTACCAACACCTAATCTTCTATTCCAAATTGATTCCCCAATCTAAGAACAGAAAACCAAATATATACAAGAGTCAACTAAAGAGGTCGAAACTCAGATCCTAAAGATCCAACATAGGAAATAGAAAAGACCCAAATTTAGGTCCACACACATCCCAATGAGAGATCCCAACATTAATTATGCTACAAAAATTAAATGTAGAAATTGGCCAGAAGATCCAACATCAAAATACATAAATCAATAAGAAAGCCAATCGAGCATAGAGATCAGTCGGTGAAAACCCACTGAGTAGTAAAAATGACCACTAAGACCCATCGGTAAAGCACTATAGAAACAAGTAATCGATCCCAAGTGGAAAAAAATAAGCCTTCAATCAAGTGAATAAAATCAGTTACCGAGCACTTTACCAAGCAGTCTCCAACAAGCTACTGAACCAAAATAAACATTTTTTTAGTTGATACAGGATTGCCAAGAACCCAGGATTCTCCTACATCAGACACCTGGGGTTAAAAGAAATTATTCTCCAAATCATGAGTTAGGTACAACTTGAATTGAATCCAAGTCAGATTGATAAATCCAAGATGATTCCTCAATCGGTCTGTTCTTCTATTTTACTAGATATTACATGTAATCCCTTCCTCTTTTACTTTTGCCAACTCTTTGTTTCAAAATTTGCTCAAATTCCGCTATCTATTTCTTAGGATAACCACTTGGTACTGTCACTTATTCATCAAGGTCATGATACTCATACAAATCTAAAATATTGAATATATGTGATATATCCATGTCATCAGGTAATTCTACTTCATAAGCATTTCCACTGTCAAATCTTATCAATATTTTGCAAGGACCAAATTTCTTCATTTTTAGTTTACCATGTGATCTAATAGGAAATCTTCCTTTCTTCAAATGAACCATAAATGTACCACCAACCTCAAAAATTTTATGTCTCCTTGATCTATCTACACTATCCTTGTATTTCTGATTACTTTGCTCCAATTATGTTTCACTTCCTCGTGTAATTTCTTCATAAACTCAGCAAATCTTTCTCCTTCATCACTCATCTTCTCTTCTCCATCAATATCTCTCAAGTCTGATATACCTCTCCATTGTGTGCCATTAACAATCTCAAAAGGTGTATTTCCAGTACTTCTATTTACTAAATTATTATATGAAAACTCTTCTTGTGCCAATATCAAATACCAATTACTTGGTGTATCTCCAACTAAGCATCTTAAAAATTTACTCAAACTTTGGTTTACAACCTCTATTTATCTGTCAGTCTGTGGATGAAATGTATAAATTGTTAGAATAACTGAGAGGGGGGGTGAATCACTGGCCTCAAAAATATTCCAATAAATTAACCCAAAAACTTATTACCACAATTATAAGCCTCTAGTTATCTTCAGTCCTACAAGATGAATGTCTTGAAACAATCTCAACAAATAACTACTGCTCAGAGTTCACTGTTAAGCCTTATTCTTGTAGACACTAAAATCTGTCCATTACCCTTATCCTAACCTAATTAAATAGATATTTATTATTTATTTAATAATCCCTATCTTACCTTTAATTAAATAAATTTACATTTATTTAATTAAGAATCTTCTTTATCCCTATCTCTGATTAAATACATTTACATTTATTTAGTCTTATCCTATTCCATTTCCCTAAAAGTTTAATTAATTCTTAAATTAATTGAACTAGCCTAGCTTATCCCTTTTTCTCCCACTTAGAATTAAATATTGCATTTAATTCTATTTGAGCACATGGCTCCTAACTTTAACCCTCACCTAACCTCACTTCCCTAACCTAACCCATCCTTCTACCCCAC
>MU226470.1:3588505-3602034 GCA_018584345.1 Thuja plicata
CTTTTCTTATCTCTGGCTTTCGCAACTCTTCTTATCACAAATGACCTTCTATAAGTATATACTCCAAGTATGAGATCATGGGACCTATTAGACAACTCTTCATAACATCCTTGTTGGCTCTACTAAGTGTGTAAGCATAATTACAACCGCGCAAGTATAAACTGAATAGACGCGTCGCTTTACTAAGTCGGCTTCACCAATTTAACCATAACTTTACAATCTTCTTGAAACATGTTTGGCACCTTTAGATTAATATCAAAAGCTCATAACTCATCATGAATATACACATGCATATCTTGAAGATAGGTGCAACTCAATAAACACGTTACATACATTGGCCTTAAACCGTTATTCCTCCAGAACTGTAACCGTCAATAACAGAATTACATATCTTTACTGAAACATCATATCTGGGTCTGCGTGTATGAACATAGCATAATAAACATTTCAACAAAATTTATCTATCCATGCAAGTCTTCATCTCATCATATGGATAAGTACATATAGAGGTATTTTTGTGTATTATATGTTGTCATAAATGACAAACATACAATCAATCAACTATTCAAAATCAAATCTCCAACAAAGACTACATAGTTATCTGATAAGCATTGGATTTCAGAGAACCAATGATAATAGTATCATGTACATCAAAGAAGGACCACAGAACAAAATATTGTTAGCAGAGATATTTTTTGATGACATATTATTCACTGGTTATGATGACCTATGCAAAGTATTCTCTGTAGCTATGAGAAAAGAATTTGAAATGTCTATGTTTGGTGAGATCAATTTTTTTGTTGGTTTACAAGTGCATCAAATGAAGGATGGTATCTACATTACTCAATCAAAATATATCAAGGAGATACTCAAGAAATTTGGTATGGAAGATTCCAAACCTATTGGAACACCCATGTGCACTAGACAAAAACTATCTAAGGATGATGATTCAAAAGAGGTAGATCAGACCAATTACAGATCCATGATTGGAAAATTGCAATATGTTGTGCACACCAAACCTGATATTGCATTGGAAGTTGGTATTATTGCAATATTTTTAGCTAATCCCAGAGATAATCACCTAATGGAAATCAAAAGAATTATGAGATATCTGAAAGGTACTGAAGACTATGGTTTATGGTATAAGAAAGGTGGAAACTTTGATTTAAAAGCATTCACTAATGTTGATTGGGCTAAAAGTTTTGATGATAAGAAGAGCACCAGTGGTGGAGCTTTCTTTATTGGAAAAAGGTTAGTGTCTTGGACTAGCAAGAAATAGAATTGTATCTCTCAGTCTATAGCAAAGGCAGAATATGTTGCTGCAGCAATGAACTATTCTAACATCATATGGATCAAGCAGTTTTTGTCAAGAATGAAGGAAGAGATAAAAGAACCAATTATTATCTACTGTGACAACACCAGTGCCATTAACATCTCAAATAATCATGTGACGCACACCAAAACCAAGCACATAGCAATAAAATATCATTTCTTGAGGGAATTAGTACATAATAGAGAAGTAAGGTTAGAATATGTAAACACCAAAGAACAAATTGTAGACATATTCACCAAACCCTTACCTAAGGATGCATTCTTGTATCTTAGAGGAAAGCTAGGGGTATTTCCCCTACCTGAAGGTCACTAAAATATAGTTTAGTGATGCATCAACCTGAGCGACAATGAAAATCTTCCAATTGATGCAAATCTATCAGAGCCCATTGTAGATGAATTAGTACATTTAGGTACATTACAACTTCAAAGAGAAATAGTATTTGTAGAATTGGAGTCTTTGGCATCTATTGTCAAAGAGGGAGAGTTTTCTATAATACATAAGAATCAGAATGAAGCTAAGGACATTGTTAGAGGTACAATTAGAATGAAGCTAAGGACATTGTCAGAGGGAGAATCAGAATGAAGCTAAAGACATTAAAGAAATTTTTTGTTGCTCCACAATTCTTTGTATTATGACATGTTGTGTTGCCATCAATGCCAAAGAGGGAGATTGTTGAAGACAATTATTCAATTGTGTATTGTCATTGATGTTACACATGTATATACACTTATGTAGTGGTTTACACTAATGTCTACATTCAGACTGAGCACAGTTGGTACACAGAATGAGTTGAGTTCAGTCATTGAAGATGTTCAGTGTTGACCGAGTTCACTCAGGCATTTCAGTCTTGGTTGAGCATTCAGTTGCAGCTGACTAACATTGATTTATATTATTTAATTAAATGGTTATATGAGGCCAACTGAATAATGATTTATCATTTAAATTTTATTCAAGCTGACTTGACAGGGCTTACCATGTATTTATGAAAGGTCAAGTTTGGATTGAATGGGTTAGAGTTAAAGTCTAAGTGTGTAAGTAGAAGCGAAAGTGAAAAGGAAGAAGTGTGGAAATCTATGAAGGAAAAATCAGCTGGGATTTTGATTGAATACAGAACACTTGGGGCTGCAATAGAATATTTGATCAACAAGGATCTAGTTACAATCAAGCAGATATCTGAATTAGCAAAGATAATTGCTTACACATATAGGTCAATCCAGTGCTACTTTCTAACAATTGTAGTAGTGATCAAAATCTCTTAATAGAGTAGACTTAATAGTCTTTTGTAAATCCTCTCACAAGGTAGCATTTCCAGATTGAAGTGTTGAAGACCTCTAACAAGGCCACTCCTCGCAGGGTGATTAAATCCTTTAAATAGGTCACACCTAACAGTGTGTTATTGTAACCTTTAACAAGGTTGGCTCCTAACAGGGCTCACTTCAGAAGAGTGAAAAATAGTAACTAGTTACATTGGTGGTTTTTCCCATATTGGGTTTCCACGTTAAATCTTGGTGTCATATGTGTACTTGTTACTTGTTTTATGCTTTATGTTTTTGCACTTAATCTCTAAGAATAATTGCATTAAAGATGGCTTTGACACCTGAGTTACATAAGGAACACCCAAGCTACAGAAGAATATCTTAACTAACCTGAGTAACAGTATTAAAGTATTTAGACATCTAAGGGACAAGGATTTGTTTTGGAGTAACTGATTCACCCCTCCCCTCTTAGTTACTTATCTCATTTCCAACAGTTCCAACTAGTTTGGAATCTTCCATCTTGAATATCTTCAGCACTTCCTTGATGTATTTGGATTGGGTGATATATATGCCTACATCTTGTTGAAGAATATATAGACCAAGAAAGAATTTGATCTCCCCAAACATTGGCATCTCAAACTCTTTTCTCATTTCATTAGCAAAGGATTTACATAACATATCATTACCCTTAAATATGATATCATCAACAAAAATTTTACCAATCAGAATATTATCATCAAAATCTTTTTTTAAGTACAGATTGCTATTTTCACTTGTTCTAACAAATCCAATGCTTATGAGATAGGAGTGAAGTCTTTCATACCAGGTTCTAGGTGCTTTTTTTAATCCATACAAGGCTTTTTTTAGTCTACATACCATGTTTCTCTTGTCTGGATCAACAAACCCTTCTGGTTGTTCAATGTATACCTCTTCTTCTAGTATTTTGTTTAGGAATGCAGATTTGACATCCATCTAGTATACCTTGAATCCTTTGAATGCAGCATAAGCAAGTTGTATTCTGACTCCTTCTATTCTAGCAATGGGTGCAAAGGTTTCACCATAGTCAATACCTTATTCTTATGCATACCCCTTGCATACTAACCTTGCTTTGTTCCTTGTGACTGCTCCATTCTCATTCACTTGTTTCTGAATATCCATTTGGTACCGATGAAATTCTTGTCATTTGGTCTCAATACTAATTTCCATGTTCTTTTCTTATCAATTTGTTCTATTTATTCATTCATAGCACTGACCCATTCTTCATTTTCAAGTGCAGTGTTAATAGATTTAGGCTCAAAATCACAAATTAAACATCTAGTGTTTAGTGACTTACTTCTTGTTCTCATTCCATCCTTCTTGTCTCTTATCATCTGATTTTGTGGATGATGTCATCTGACATACTTGGAAAGTATTGGTTTAGCTCTTTGTTCATTATTTTGATCATCATCTTGACTTTCATTCTAATCTCCATCGCTCGAAACATCATTTTGAGGATTTTTGTGATTTTTGGTATTTGCAGTCTAATGCTCGAGTGTAATGTTCTATTTCTCGGGAGTGATACACTATTGCTCAGGTAGAGTGTCAGGTTATTTAGTGTAAGAAAACCTATTGTAGTCTTCTGGTTCTTTTCTTCTTTCCTCATCATTTTTCTCTGCATATTTATCTATTCTGATATTTGCACTTTCAATGATTTTCTTAGAGGACTTGTTAAGACATTTATAAGCCTTTATCTTGGTAGAATACCCTAGAAATATACCTTCATCACTTTTGGAGTCAATATTTCCATTTCTGTCATCTTTCAAAATATAACATTGACTACCAAAAATTCTGAAGTAACTTACATTGGGTGTGTATCCATACCATAGCTCATAGGGTGTCTTCTTGGTGTCTTTCTTCAATTGTACTATGTTCAATGTGTAGGCAGCAATACTTACAGCTTCCCTCTTGAATTTTTGAGTGATGCTTTTCTCAATCATTAGTGTTCTTGCACAATCAACAATGGATTTGTTTCTCCTTTCAGCAATCCCATTTTGTTGTGGCGTTCTTGGTGCAGAAACATGTCTTTTAATTCCATGCTCATTGCAAAAGTTAGTGAATTCATCAGAAACAAATTCTCCTCCTCTATCTAATCTTAAGAATTTCAATTCCTTACCACTTTTTTTTTCTACCATAGCTTTATACCATTTAAACATCTTGAATGCTTCTGATTTTTATTTTAAGAACATAATTGTCATCATTCTAGAATAATCATCAACAAATAGAATGAAATATCTATCACCATAGTAACTCTTTGTTCTCATGGGTCCACATAGATCAGTATGGAATAATTCTATAATAGCATTAGATGTATGGGTTTTTCTCTTAAAACTATACTTTTCCATCTTACCTTTTTGAAAATTCTTACACATGATATGCTCAAGCTTTGAGATGCTTGGTAAGCCTCTTACTTTCCTTTTATTTCTTATCTTAATCATGTTGGAAAAATTCACATGACATAATATTTAATGCCACAACCATATGACTTCATTTGTATCCATTAAACAAGTAGTGTTTATATCATCAAGATAGAATAGGTTACCTTTTGTATGTTCACCAATTCTGAACAACCTTCTTGATTCATTAAATATCTTTGCCTTATTATTATCAAATGCTACTCAATGACTTGTGTTATTCAGCTGTGAAACACTCAATAGATTATAATTAAGTCCTTTTACCCAGTATGAATTTTCACATTTGATCAGGTTATTCAGCATTATAGTTCCTTTATCTTCAACTAGACAAGGTTTTCCATTACCCATTCTTACTGATCCACCATTATAGTACTCAAAAGTTTCAAAAAAAAAATTACCACCGGTCATGTGGTAAGTGCATCCACTATCTATAATCCAGACATCATTTTTACTAACCTTAGATACGATTGTAGTCTCTACATACGTTTCTTCTTCGTCTGAATCATCCTTCATGGCCACAAACCCTATCTCAATGTATTCATCAGATTTGGTGTCAGTATCTCCATTTCTGTTCTTGGCCAGGTAACAAGCTTTCTTCCCTTTGTCCTTGTAATCTCGGGTATCTCTTCTATCAAATTGTTGGTTGCTTTGGTAATCTTTATTGTCACTTCTATAAAAACTTATTTTCATATGATCTTTCATTACTTTTGTCATCTTTTCTTCTCTTAGGACATCTAGCAACAAAGTGTCCAATCTCTTTACAATTAAAACATACAAGTGGTAATTTACCTTTGTATCTACCTTTTCCTCTCTGTAATCTTCTAGCCATTAGTGCTTAAATCTTGTCAAGATCTTGGTCATCACTATCATTTCACATAGTGTGTTTATGACTTGACTTACTTATTTTCAAAGAAGATTTGAATGTAGAGTCAATAGATGGTAAGACACTATTATCAAAGTTATTCATCTCAAATGAAATCAGTCTACCAACCAAACTATCTAGAGTGACATTATTATTTTCTACTGCTCTCATTTCTTGTATAGCAGATACGCTAATTGCATATACAGGCATTAAGGTTCTTAGGATTTTACTTACCACTGTCTCTTCTTCAAGTATGCATCCAACTCCTCAGATAGCATTGACTACCTCTTTTATTCTACAGCTATACTAAGTGATATTTTATCCTTCTCTCATTCTTAGGTCATCAAATTTACCTCTTAGACTCTCTACCTTAGCTCTTAGTACATTAGCATCTCCTCCATGTACCAGCTTCAATTTATCCCACATTTACTTTGCAGAGGTGCAGGTTTTGACATCTTCAAATTCTGCATCGGAGAGTGAGGAAGAAAGTTCTATCATCATAGAATTATGCTCATTCTTTTCTCTTAATTTCTCAAGTGTGTGAGGTCCTATAGGCAACACATATTTAGTATCCAAGTATTGAGTAACATCATTTCCAATACGTGATAGGTGGAGTGTTATCCTAATTTGCCATGATGCAAAGTTTTCCTTGTTCAACTTGGGCACATCTCCTTTGCTCATCTTGTGATATTTTTCTTGAGCTGTTAAACTCCCTTTCTAAGAACACAAGCTCTAATACCAATTATTAGAATAACTAAGAGGGGGGGTGAATCAGTGGCCTCAAAAATATTCCAACAAACTAACCCAAAAAATTATTACCACAATTATAAGCCTCTAGTTATCTTCAGTCCTAAAAGATGAATGCCTTGAAATAATCTCAACAAATAACTACTGCTAAGAGTTCACTGTTAAACCTTATTCTTACTGTTTACCGATTAGTAGTCTTTCATTTACTAAAATGCAATAAATTACTTAGTGTATACCGATCAATCCATATTAGTTATGTGTAATGAAAAACACTAAAGTAATGACTCATAAACACATTGACACATGGATTTTTAAAGTGGAAACCCTGTTAAGGGAAAAACCACTTGAGACCAGTAACCCAAAATGTTCACTCTTCTGAAGTGAGCTCGGTGAAGAGACAACCCTGTTAAAGGTTACAAACACACTGTTAGGTGTGACCTTGTCAGAGGATTTAAATAGAATGGTTTGTCACTTGATATCTAGCATCTCTATGCTACCTTTTATGACCAAACCCTGTGTAGTTTGTCACGTGGTATCTAGCATCTCTATGCTATCTTTATGACCAAACCTTTTGATACTCCTTAGGATGTATCTCAATATATAAAGGATTGTTAAGTCCTGCTCAGTTAAGAGACTTTCTGATCCAATGGTTAAATTAAAATAGCAAATGATTTGTTCACATATACAACTATACTTTGCTGATTTTTAGATCTATTGTAAGCTCATAATACCTTCCTGATCAATGTATCTTTTCACTACCTTTTCTCCACTTCTTTCTTCTTAGTGATGTTGTGCTTCTATGTTGCTCAATGCCCATAGAATTATCTTTGTTCTTCAGCTTGATTGATCGGGATTGTATGAAGTCTTTCTTCATCAGTTTCTCTTCAGCATCCTTTTTCTCTATTCACCCCTAATTCACAATGAATTATCTTGTCTCTTTATAGACATGATTTCACCATTTCTCAGTTCTTGACTTTCTTGTTCTTGGTGTGATCCACAATTCTTTCCAATCTTTCTTTAAAGCTTTACTTTGGTTTTATACCGTATATTTCTCTTTGACAACTGGAATAAATAGATTTAAATATTTCTCTTATCTCTGGCTTTAACTTGTTGATGAAACAATTTTAACAACCAGTTAACTCCTTTTTAAGCTCTTTCTAGATAAGTCTTTTTTCATTTCTAAACTTCAGTTATTTTTTATGTTTAACTCCTTGATAGCTTTGGTCAGCACTTTAGTTGTCCTTAGGTTTCTCCTTCGGGGTTGTCTGTCCATCGGGGTACACTTTGATTCTGCTTTCCTGTAATGCTTGTGATTTTTCTCGTCGGTAATTCTTTCTCATGTTTCATGCTTGGGTATCACTGTGACTTTCCTCTCGGGTTTCTCTATCCGTCGGGGTGCACTACCCGTCGATTTTTGTAGTCACTTAGTGAATACTGATCTTTTATGCATTACTAAAATCATAACCTTTATCTTTCTGGTTCTCTGAAGTCTTTGACACTTTTTATGTAACCAATCAAATTATATCAAGTTGACATAAATGACAATATAATAAATTAACTGATTTAATTTCTTGCATTAACTTTATGTAGCTTGGTGATCATCAACTTAACATCTTCAAACATTCAATCAATTATAGTTCATCAGAAATATACTTCAACTCAGTTTCCAACTTCTTCCAAAGTGTTTTCCAAAAATGGCAGACAAACTTACTGTCTCAGTCAGAGATGATACTCCTCGGTAATCCATGCAATCTGACAATATCCTTAAAGAAAAGATCTGATATATGTACTGAATCTGATGTTTTTCTACATGGTATGAAATTTTTCATCTTAGAAAATCTATCTATAGAAACAAATATGGAATCATTACCTCTTGCTATCCTCAGTAAGCCAAGAACAAAATCCATGTTGATATCACTCCAAGGTTTCTCAAGAACATAAATCGGTGTATACAATCCAGTATTCTCAATTACACCTTTTGCAACTTGAAAAACTCCACAACTTTTCACAATTTTTTGAACATCCTTATACAACTGAGGCCAAAAATACCTTTCCTTAAGAAAACTTAATGTTTTATCAATACCAAAGTGTCCAGCCAAACCACTACTATGTTTTTCCTTTATCAAATTAGTTCTCATTAATCCTCTCAGTATGCACAACTGAATACCTTTGAACAACATATCTTCTTGAATGAAATAGTCTTCATAATTACTCACTTGATTTGGAATAGGTTATCTACACAGTCTCTACTGCTTAGAAAAATTAGGATAATTTTCATACAAATGCTTCATGTCATCAAAACCAAGAGCCTCAATTCTCATTTCAATCAAAAAAGATCTTCTACTCAAGGCATCAGTAACTCAGTTAGAAATTCCACTCTTATTCTTTATCACAAATGTGAAACTCTGCAAATACTCTATCCATTTTATATGTCTCTGATTCAACTTATTCTGACTACCCAAATACTATAAAGCCTTGTGATCAATATACAACACAAATTCACTTGGCATCAAATAATGTCTCCATTTCTTCAAATCTTGAACAATAGCATAGAATTCTTGATCATAGATAGAATGTTTCCTTTTGGCATCATTCAACTTTTCACTAAAGAAATCAACATTGTTACATTATTGAGTCAACATGGCTCCTATTGAACTTCCACTTGCATCACATTTAACTTTAAATACCTTATTGAAATTAGGTAAGGCTAATACAGGAAATTCAACAACCTTCTACTTCAAAGTCTCAAAACTTGTATTAGCTCCATGTGTCCATTTGAATTCTCTTTTGTCTCCTCTCATTGTTCAGTCATAGCATTACAAAAAGAACTAAAATTTCTGAGAAACTTCCTGTAAAAACTTTCCAATCCATGAAACAATCTTACCTCACTAATATTATCAGGTGTAGGCCAACTAAGTATAGCTTCAACCTTCTCAGGATCCATCTTCAAAAAGTCTGCTGAAATCACAAAACCTAAATACACAAGATCCTCTTTCATGAAGGAACACTTTTTCTAATTTATCAGCAACTTTTCCTCTTTCAATCTCTGCAATACTTGTCTTATATACATCAAATGCTTTTCTCTAGTCTTACTAAATATTAGAATATCATCCAAGTATATAATCACACATTTATTCAATATTTTTTTCAAAACCTCATTCATCAACCTCATAAATGGACTTGGTGCATTAGTTAAACCAAAGGGCATAACCAACCACTCATACAAAACTTCTTTTGCCATGAAAGTAGTATTCCATTCATCACCTTCTCTAATTTTCATCTGATGATATCCACTCTTCAAATAAATTTTGGTAAAATATTTTTCTCCACTCAAACAATCCATTATATCATCCATCCTCAGTATAGGAAAACTATACTTACTGTAATCTTATTTATTTCTCTTGAATCGGTGCACATTCACAATTCTCCATTCTTCTTAGGTGCCAATACAGCTGGTACTGAACATGGACTCAAAATTTCTCTGATTAAACCCTTGTTCAACAACTCATGAACTTGTCAGTTGATTTTTTCATTCTCGTTCAGTGTCAACCGGTGTGGTGCCTTGTTTCGTAAACTAGCTCCAGGAATTACATCCATACAATGACTAATATCTCTCATCAGTGGAAAACTATCAGGTACATTATCTGAAATGATCTCCTTGTACTCGGTGAGAAATTTATCAACTTCTTTGGGAACTTTATCTTCTTTTTTCTTACTTATTTTGTTAGGAATCAAATCATAACAGGATATCATTCATTTTCAAATCCTTAACAAATTTTTTACCTTCCATCAAACAAACTTTCAAAGATGTACATGTCTCACCAACAGATTCTTCAACCAAAGGTAACAAGATTTGCTTCTTACCATCAACCCAAATAGTATATCTATTCACTCTTCCATCATTTATAGCACGTCTATCATATTTCCAAGTTTTATCAAAAAAAATATGAAAACAATCCAATGGCATAATATCACACAACACCTTACCATAATACTTACCAATTTTTAGATTCACAAAACATTGCTCACTCACCATTAATGTATGCTCATCCTTGATCCATGAAATCTAATAGGGATTTGGATGCTCCATTATTTCCAAATGCAACTACAAATTTGTGACCATTTCCTTAGATGTCAGATTCTCTGAGATTTCACTCTCAACAATTACTTTCCAAACTTTTTCTGCAACTTTGCATCTGGTCTTGAACAAACTTTTCCTGACAGGATCTTTCTTATTATTATCACTCCATAGTATCCTTCTTACCATTAGGATCCCTTCCTTCTTAGGTTCATTTGGTGACTCTTCTAACTTTCTTTCTTTTATGTGTACACTCAAAAGATCTATTTCCTTCTTCAACACAATTGTAACAAGTTCCTTGGAACCCTCTTCTACTATAACCACCTTGGGAGTAGTTGCCCCTTCCTCAGAATGAACTTCCACCTTTCCATTTGGTCTTTCCTTTGCCTTGATGTGTGTCTTGATTTTTTTTTCTTGATTAGATCTTCCATTGTCTCCATAAGATCTACCTCTTCCTCTAGGGAACCTTCCTCCTCTTTCTCTTTACCTTTCTCCATATCTTTTGTTCAATTTCTCCTCAGCTTTTAGGGAAAAATGATATGCCTCTTTAGTACTCTCCATCTTTACCAAGCTGATCTCATCTTGTAGATAACTTCTTAATCCATTCAGATATCTTTCTATTATTTCCACTTCATCTTCAGCATGTCTAGATTTGATGTCTAATCTATAGAATCCCTCGGTGTAATCTTTTACCGAGCTATCTTTCTGCTTCAAACTTTGCATTCTCCTAACTAGGTTAATCGGGTAATCACATGGGAGAAACTTGCCTTTTAATTTGTCTATCATCTTATCCCATACTTTGATCTTGTCTTTACCCTTCTTCTTCCAATCCAATTACATATGCTCCCACCACAAGGATGCATGACCTTTCAACTTTGTACTTGAAATCTTTACCTTTTTCTCCTTTGATACATTCTCATACTCAAAGTATTTTTCCATCTCGGTTATCTAGTCTATCAACTCATCAGAATATAAATTTCCACTATACTCAGGATGATTAAACTAAGGTGTGCACTTCAACCTTGTCAAAGCTCACAGAAATTTATCTTCTTCTTGATCCATCACAGGTGCACATGTGGATTCTCCTTGCACTTATTCAACTTCATCATCACTACCATCTTCAAGATGTCTTCCTCTATGATGGGTTGTCTCAACAGCTTCCAATCTTGCAGCAATTGGTCTTATCATATTAGCTATACCTAGATCTTCATTTCCTCTCCCATGAACCATCTTGAAACCCTCTGCAATAGCAGGTCAAATCACAATCTGCTACCCCACACCAATATCAACCACTAGGTTTAGGACTTAAAAGAAGAAACCTAGATCTAACCTTCACTCTAATACCACCTAATGCTTGGAGGATAGGAAGTCTAGGGCCCAAGGTACTCCCATCTATCCAAACCAACTTGCAAAACAACTTGGAACCAACAACATAGAAAGGGAGAGAAGAAACAACATAACTTTATATTATTTCATCAAACATCATGCATGTCAGGCTGTAAGGCCTTCCCAGTTTTGGCCATATACATTCAAATATTTGACAGAATAATATTCATACATGCGAGGTCACAAACCTACGATCCAAATCTTCTAACACCTAATCTTCTATTCCAAATTGATTCCCTAATCTAAGAATAGAAAACCAAATATATACAAGAGTCCACCAAAGAGGTTGGCACTCAGATCCTAAAGATCCAATATAGGAAATAGAAACACTACTACATTTGACCTCATTTTTCTACCAAAAATTTTGACCATTAATTAAAAAGATTTAGGTTGGTTGGATTATAGAAGGAAAACTTCTTCTTTTTTTAATCCATGCCCGTGTTAGTAAAAATTTTGACCAATACCATGTAGGTCAAAATTTTGACCAACACGGGCATAACTTTAAAAAGAAAAAAGATTTAGCATCTCATTTCATTGTTTGGTTTTAAGTTGGGAGCGCGAAGGAGCTGGAGCCTAAAAAATATTTTGCATCTCATTTCATTGTTTGGTTTTAAGTTGGGAGCGTGAAGCAGCTGGAGCCTTCGATTTTTTGAAGTTTTATTTGGTGAGAGTAAAAGGAGGACTTCCTACCTATGAGGGTTGCCACTGTGGTTTGGTGTAAAAGGAGAACTGCCTACCTGCGAGTTGTTTCCACTATGATTTCGTGTAAAAGGAGGACCACCTATAAGGATTTCCTTACTCTGCATTTGTTTGGCATTGTTTTATTGGTTACCTACTTAGGGCCCGTGAGAAATGTGCTAGGGCATCATGTATTTGGTATTTGCTGGCACATTTTTAACATTAAAACTAGGGCAGTTGGCTTTTTACAGTCGGTTTTCTATGGACTCTTTTAGACCAGGTGTGACTATATACACACTATGGCTTTAGAAGTGCTTAAAAAGACCACAAATAACAAAGAAACCATAAACTCCTTGCACTCCAAAGAATGCAAACCTTCATCAGTCTTTAATAATGTCTAAAAATGAACAAACCTTAAATAATAGGGCTCAGTCCACCAAGAACCCCAAAATCCCAAAATTTAGCACTTTTAATCCCTTAATCCAAGGGTTTCTTAAATCTCCTACCTCCGATCACTTCTGGGTCAAATAGGTGGTTTAGTGAGTCCAATTGAGTGCAAATCTTTGACAACCATTGGTGGTTTACTGAGTTCTAATATGTTGGAATCTTCTGTAGGATTAGTTAGAGAACTAGAGAGACTTTCTTTCTTTATTGAAAGTGTATTCAATCAAGGAGAATCCATACTTTTGATGATGTTCATAGTTCAGGTATATTGTGACTTGTTAGAAGTTTATTGTTA
>MU226470.1:3618947-3719158 GCA_018584345.1 Thuja plicata
TACTCAAAATATTAATGTTGATTTATGGATTCTACATTATAGTTCTTATATTGAACTTCTCTTCTTTTTCTAATTCAAGAGGTTGACATGACATAAATTCAACCTCTAAGGTGTGAATGTGATGATTGGTACATTCCTTGTACTCACCCCTTCCCTTGCATCCCCTAATGCCCCCTCTCTCTTGCATGATATTGTGGATGTGTATCTCCTCTCAGTAATATTGGTTAAAGTTGAATACATCATATGAGGAAAATATTATCAATCCACAAAGAAACCAAAGAGTTTTCTGATAACTAAGTTACATGTTTGTTTCATTTTCCCCCATACAACAATTCTTATTTTAAAAAACATAATATATAACAATTCTATCTCTGGAAGGAAAAGAATGAAGATGAGCACCGCAAATTTTACAGGTCGTACAACAGGAAAAATTTTGACTAGGACAGAGCCATGAAGCCCAAAGGTCTACTAAAATATATGGATCAAGGCACAAGAAGACCAGGTATGCCCCCCACAAAACTAAGCCTCCCACACCCCCAACAAAGTTAAAAAATAAGAATACTTTCTTTACATGAAGGTTTTGGTCAAAATATTGGCATCTTGCTTGGATGTTGGGCAATAGTAGACTGATGACTTTTCCATGAATGAGATCCCCAATGTAGTGTATCTGGATGTCAATATGCATGGTCCTTTGATGATGGATTGGGATACATGAGATTTGAGTAGCACATTGATTGTCTCAAAATATGATTGATGGTTGTTTAGATTGAATACTAAACTCAATGAGAAAATTTTGAAACCAAATAGCCTCAGTTTTGGTACTCAGCTTCAATAGAAGATGGACCAATAACAAATTGCTTCTTTCTCTCTAACAAACAAGTCTTGAACCAAGTGAGAAGCTATAAGTTTAAGTCGTGAACTTATAGCTTCTCACTTGGTTCAAGACTTGTTTGTTAGAGAGAAAGAAGCAATTTTTTATTGGTCCATCTTCTATTGAAGCTAAGTACCAAAACTGAGGCTATTTGGTTTAAGAATTTTTTTTTTTCTAAATTCAATTTTCATTGAAATTTTGACATTAATTGGTCAAACGCTTGCATCGTGGGTTTGGCATCCTGGTTGAAACAGAAAGAGTTTGGTCAAGATATTTCGACCATTCTGTGTCAAAAGTTTGCGTCATGGGTTTGGCATCCTGGTCGAAAAAAAAAGAGTTTAGTCAAAATGTTTTGACCATTTGTGTCAAAAAATTTCAAACATTTTGACTAAATTTGGTCGAAACTTTTTGAACATTTCGACGAACGTTGGGCGCAGTTTCAAAAAATAATGTGGGCATTTGAATATGCTAATTTTGACCAATTTTGTGTATAAATTTTGACATTTACAAGAATGTGTCGATCGTTTGATGATAAAAATACCGACAAAGCAATTTGTGTCTTTCAACCAATCTGCGTAGATAATTTGACCAATTTTCGTCGAAAATAGGGGCCAGTTTTACTAGTGAAAAGACCTGGATTTATGTCCACACACATCCCAATGAGAGATCCCAACATTAATTATTCTATAGAAATTAAATGCAAAATTTGACCAGAAGATCCAACATCAAAATACACAACTTGGTAAGAAAGCCAACTGAGCACAGAGACCAGCCGGTGAAAACCCATCGAGTACTCAAAATGACCACCAAAACTCATTACTAAAGCATGACTAAAACATGTAACCGAGCTCAAGTGGAGAAGAAACAAGCCTTCAACTGAGTGAGAGAGAAGTTACCGAGCACTTTATCGAGCAGTCTCCAACAAGCTACTAAACCAAAACAAACATATTTTTGGCTGATACAGGATTGCCAAGAACCCAAGATGCTCTTGCATTGCTTAGTTTCTAAATCCTTTCACAAGGTGAATCTCTATAGACCTTATGGAAAGACATGTTTTCAATTAGTGTCAAAACACTTAGTCATCCAGTATTTCCCGAGTGATCAGTGTGACCCGAGTGATCAGTATTGCCTGAGTGATCAGTGTGACCCGAGTGACTAGCATCGCCTGAGTGATCAGTATTGCTTGAGTAACCAGTATCGCCTGAGTGATCAGCATATTTCCTGAGTATCATTTTATCACCCGAGTAGACTTTTGGACCCGAGTGATAGTATTGGGCCGACTTTGCATATATTTTTTTATATCATTATCTCTAATGGAAGCCAACTTATGAAGTTATTTGTTTTTGGATAAGCTATATATAAGACATTTTTTTATCCAAAATAGGTAATTAGAAGAGTATGTTTCAGAAGTATATATGTGAATATGAAGTGGCATATTGATTAGAAGATTGCAGAAGTATAAAGTACAGCAGAGACTCATTTATCACAGTCAGGTGATTAGTTATAAATCAAAGGATCTTATTTAGAAAATTAGAGTTGCCTAAGTAGATCATCTACTGGTTCATTCTAACAGGTGGATTAGATAAATCCTCTAACCAAGTGGACCTAATAGTCCTTTGTAAATCTCTTAACAGAGTTGCATTACTTATTGTATTGTATCAAATCCTTTAACAAGGTGGACCTAACCGTCTTTAATGCTCCTAATAGGGCAGGCCATTAGAAGTGGTCAATGTAAGCTCTAACAGGCTAAATTTATATTGCAATACTAAATCTTGTGGGTACCATCCCCACCCTAGTTTTAATTTCTATTTGGAAGGTTTCTGGGTAACCAAATACTGTGTTATGTGTTATGAATGATTATTTCTTTTCTATACATGCAATCAGATTAGACAATCTAATTAAGGTTAAAGAAGAATAAGTTTTATTGGTTCCTGATTCACCCCCACCCCCCCACCCCCATTCTCAATTGCATTGCATATAATATATTTCTAACAATTGGTATCAGAGCTAAAGGTTCTCTCTATAGAATTTTAACAGCTTGAGAAAAGATCAGAGGCAATGTATATATATAGACTGTAGAAATCCATTGAGAATGAAAAGATAGATCTACAAATGGCCATGGATCAGATCTTTCCCTAAAAAGAAGAAAAGATTTAGAAGTACAAATGAATGATAGGAATTACATAGAAGAAAGAATTGAATATTTTTGCAAAGACAAAAGCTGATGCAGCCATTGAAGACTTTCTTGCAAAGAATCTCAATCTACATGAAGAAGTCAAAAAGTTGAAAAGAGAACAAGAAGTTCATTCAGTCAAATTGTGTGAAGTCATAGAACAAAAGAATCAAGCAGAAGATGACAGAAATTTGGCACAAGATGATAAGAGATTGTTGAGTACAAGATTATAAGAAAAAGAAAATGAAATCCATCATTTGTCACTCCAGCAAGTAGATTTGGCAAATCAACTCAATAATGAAAATCAAGAATTTGTCAACCTAAGAATAGAAAATGAAAGACTGTAGAATGATCTCAACACTAAAAGGAAAATCAATGAAAGTATGATGAATTCACAAGGTAGTATAGATCAATCAACATAAATCAGACATCATGGATAGACTAGACTAGGTTACACTGAACAAGGTGAATCCTCAAATAAATGAGCTCAAAAGAACATGAAACCTACTTGTTCCACTGTGGTAAATTAGAGAATACATCAAATAAATGTTGGGGCAATGGAAAATCAAAGTTAAATGGAAAATGTTACATTTTCAAAAAGCATGGACATAGAGCAATTGAATGCACTGGAAAACCTAAGTTTGAAGGAAAATGTTTCAAATGTAACAAACAAGGTCATAGATCCTTCGAGTGTGAAACTAAGAAATGGAACCCTTCTGAACAACTAGCTAAAGCAATTTTTGGTTGGGATTACAACACATGGTACAGACGCTATCATTGTGGAGAGTATGGACACATTGGTGCAAATTGTACAAAAACTCACCTCCGAAGAAGAAATCCTACTAAGAGATGTTATGGGTGTAATAAACTCGGTCGTCTAAGAAATAATTGCATGAATAAAGAAAAAGTGGATATTGGTTTTGAGAAAGGAAAAGCAAAGGTCTCAGAAATCAGAACTCAAATGAATAAATAATGGGTAAGGAAATCCTCTGAAATTTCATATACCAAAACAATGAAGGATTAAATGGCACCCAAGATAGTGAGTTGGGTGGATCTACCATCACAGAATAGAGATGCAAGGAAATGACTGGAACTATGCATTAAATCCATCATACATCAGTTCCATATATGTGAGAAATTCTAAATACACATATTGATGAATTAGGACATATTGTGGTGCTAACCGAGTCAAGATCTCAGTTGCACCTGAGCTACTCTAGCTTAACCGAGCTGAGTCAGGAAGTTATTTTTTATCGAGCTTCTGAGTAAGCCTAGGAGAAATACCTGAGCTATGCTAGCTACTATGTAGGGAGCATTTAATGAAATACTTAGATGGTAAAAGTTTTTATAAATGATGAATCGAAAAGGTTATTGTTTACAAAGTTTTCAGTTTGTAGAGAAATTCAGAGCTCTTAGAAATTTAGAATTTATGTTTGGAAGCGAAGTTTGATCAAATTATCTGAGTGATATGGCATCCACATCCAGCAGAAAAGTTAAAAAAGGATCAGATATTTTGGTGAGAAATGTTATTTGTAACCCTCCATAGTTTAAGCTTCATCTGGCAGTAGCATAGGAAATAGATCCGTTGGGAGCTCATTCCCTAATTCCTCCAAGGGTAATACTGGTAAATGACATTCAAATATTCTATCATTGTAACATATAGGAGGTTGGAACAATTAAGATGAATCAAGCATATGATAAATTGTGTGTAGGCGGGAATCTGAAGCCCCAGCACAAGCATCTAGAGGTTAAAGGTTTAAACTACATCCTGCACATGCCAAAGAATTTCCAAATCAAATGGATTAGATTCATTTTTAGCCATGTTCATGACATGCAACTATAGTTGGAACAGCCTATAAAGATCACAAAGACAATGATACACCGAGTAACAGGGTATCCCATGCTCAACAAAGCTAAAGCTACCAAAACCCTAACCAAAGATAAGCTAGCGGAGTTAACTCTTGCTGAGTGGGATGGTAGAGGCATGAGACTAAATGGAGTTACTAACATGGAATTAAAATTTGGAATTCATGTGATAGATCACAATATATATAGTTCCAGCTGACCAAATAGTGTACCATGTGAAGCTATGGACTTAGCATACAAGGTGGTAAATAACAATCTGGTATTTGACCTAGCCGAGTTGCATCCCATTCAGCTAAGAAAGAACATGGAAAGAATCTGGGCATCCAATACAAATCCATTGAAGTTCGATTCTCTTTTGGTCTGCATATTCTTTTATATTCATAAATTCCTTCCTTCCAAGGGCACAGTAGTATGGAAGAAGGATATACCCATAATTCATAAGATAAATGAATTCATATCTGAGTTAGGAGATAATTTTGAGAATATCATGGATGGATATTTTGAGAACTTCAGATAGAAGATGCAAAGTAGATACAGGATTCCTAAACAACTAGTTGAAGAGTACAAGGATAATATTTGTTTCCTAGTTGGTTGTGATAAGGTTTACATACAAGATGTAAAGCCTAGGGTCGCATGGGTGAAACCTCTTTCATATGAGGTTAACATGGATGAGACTAAGAACATAATTGAGGCTCTTGTGAATGAACCTGTCAATCCTAGGGTACCTTATTTTGGTACCTATGAAGAAGAAAAAAGGAGGATATCTATAGAGATAGAGATTCCTAAAATTCTAAAAAGAGGAAAGAAAAGGATGGAACACTTTGGAAATAAGTATGACAAGACTTCAGACTCTCCTTCTATCACTGAGAATAAAAAGGATACAGCTAAGATAGAAGATGACATATCTAAAGAGGAAAAGGAAGAGGTACAAGTAGAACCTCTTAAGAAGAAAAAGAGGCTAGCTCTCAAGAAAAAACCTAAGGCCCCTACACCTATCTTCACTACCTAAACCAAGAAGATCAAGAAGGAGACTTGTATTGGGTAAAGATGATGATGATGATGATGATGATGATGAAGTTGGTACAGTTTTCTTCAAGAAACCACCACCTACACTTGAGTAGAAGATTGAAGATCTAAAAGGAGGCAGTGGTATTAGTTCTCTTAAGTCATTGAATTATGCTTCAAGGACTAAGGAGGAATAGAAGAAGATAGAGGAAGAAGTTGTGGATAAAATGGCTAAATGTAAATATGACCCTTCCGAGTTGAAGAGCCATATGACTGAATATTTGTTCAAAGTGGTATCTATTCCCTAGTTCAAAGCAGTATGAACTGAAAAAGACATAAGGGAACAGACCTTAAGGGAAGTCATGTCTGCTATGAAAAATAAAGAAATAAAAGAGGCACTGACCAAATTTGAAAACAATCATACTCCTAGATTCAAAACCTTCCAGATACTGAATAAAAAGATAGAAGATGTAGTGTAGCATGCTAAAATAGTGTAGAAATATATATTTGAAATCAAGGAAGATGATAAGGAAGAAATACCGAGCACAGATCCTCCTGAACAGACCAATGATGATACATTACCTGAGGTACAGACAATTGAAGAGTCTAATGCCAATAATATTGCACTTGAAGTGATGGCATCCTTGCCCCAATCACCTATCCAGAACATATTGTCTCCAAGAAAGGATAAGGTCACAGAATCCAAATCAGAATCAATAGGAACTGAGCAACAAGCTCCACCTATTACTGGGCCAAGCACAACAGAGTTCCAGATGGACAAGGTAAATGTTTCTTTAGGGAGTATTGATTCTTCAGTTAATTTTGATTCAATAATTGGTACAGTAAAGGTCAATGACCTAAATCGATTGAATACTGAGGTACAATGTTGAGGATGGAAAAGGTAAGGAAATTGTTCCTTCACCTAATCCCAAGATCAAAGGTAAAGAGAAGGAAGTAAATATTTATGAGATTGATCTTGAAAAGGACATTGTGATTCCAAATTGGGATTTTCCCAAATTGTCTGTAGAAATAATGGATATACTTGGAGAACTATGGAAGAAAAGAGCAATCCAAAAGAAGCTCTGAGAAGAGAAAAAGAGGAATAGAGTACTTGAAGATATAAAAGGAATATTCTAGGATACACTATAGATTGAAGTCAATGAGAATTACTCCATTATGGACCAACTTGTTTCCTTAGTCCATAAGTTTAATACAAACTTAAATGGTCAAGAGAAGCTACTTGAGAAAGTAGAAAGGAAGTTTGAAAACAAGGTTCTAGAGAATGTTGCAAAGAAGATTGCAATTGACCAAGTGCAGCTACCAATGTTATTATCACTCTAGAAACCACTGTGACCAATGTAGTAGCACTATTTGTAAAGTTAATTAATACTTCTAACTTTACTATGGAGATAAAGAACAAGTTAGTAAAGATTAATGTAGATCTGAAGGAAAGTGCAAAGTAGTTGGCACTTGATTCAAGCACAAGCTCAGCACACTTTTTAAAGATCAAATATTTGACTGATCTAAAGGCTGAGTTGCTGAGAGAATAAGTGAGGACTAGATAATCTCGTTCATCCATCCAGAGCCAACTCCTACCACACATGGATGCAATGCAAAAATGCATCACACATGCCAAGACACTCATTCATGAAAATAATTTCTCAGTTGCAGAACTTATGATAGAGTTGTCATCCGAGCTACAGATAGAATTGCACATCATGAAGGTGCTACAAGACAATTGGGACAACACTCTATCTCAAATTTTAAAGGTACATTGTGATTTCCTATCCTACTTTTGAATTACCTTGTAGATATAGTTTAGCATTTTGTCGAAAACAAGGGGGAAAGGTCATTGTATATACATTGAGGAAATACATCTACAGTTGAGTAGAGAAGAATATATACATTACAAAAACAATTTTGAAAAAAAAAAAAAAAAAGAGAGTCAGCTGGACCCGAGTAGTAGAGCAAGTGTCAAAACCTGAGCAGATGGTAAGGGGGGGTTTTGACCTATCAGATACAGAGTACAATGATAAGTTTTTTTGTCACTAATGCTAAAGGGGGAAATTGTAGACCTTATAGAAAGACATGTTCCCAATTAGTGTCAAAACACTTAGTCATCTAGTATTGCCTGAGTGATCAGGGTGACCCAAGTGACTAGCATCGCCCGAGTGATCAATATTTCCCGAGTAACCAGTATTGCCCGAGTGATCAACATATTTCCTGAGTATCATTTTATCACCTGAGTAGACTTCTGGGCCTGAGTGATAGTATTAGGCCGACTTTGTATATATTGTTTTATATCATTATGTCTAATGGAAGCCGACTTATGAAGTTATTTTTTTGGATAAGATATATATATATAAGACATTTTGTTTATCCAAAATAAGTAATTAGAAGAGTATGTTGTAGAATTATATATGTGAATATGAAGTGGCATACTGATTAGAAGATTGTAGAAGTATAAAGTACAGCAAAGACTCATCCATCACGGTCAGGTGATTAGTTATAAATCAAAGGATCTTATTCAACAAATCAGAGTTACCTAAGCAGATCATCTACTAGTTCATTCTAACAGGTGGATCAGCAAAATCCTCTAACCAGGTGGACCTAACAGTCCTTTGTAAATCTCTTAACAGAGTTGCATTACTTATTGTATTGTATTGTATCAAATCCTTTAACAAGGTGGACCTAACAGTCCTTATTTCTCCTAACAGGGCAAGCCATCTGAAGTGGTCAATGTAATCTCTAATAGGCTAAATTTATACTACAATACTAAATCTTATGGGTACCATCCCCACCCCAGTTTTACTTTCTATTTGGAAGGTTTCTGGGTAACCAAATATTGTGTTATGTGTTATGGATGATTATTTATTTTCTATGCATGTAATCAGATTAGACAATCTAATTAAGGTTAAAGAAGAATAAGTTTTATTGGTTCCTGATTCACCCCCCCCCCCCCACTCTCATTGACATTGCATTGTAGATTTTCCTCACATGAGGTAGACTTTCAAAGGTCTTCATTGTACATCTAATAGTTTACTAGGCATCTCTAGCAAGATGTATAACTCTTAGAAAGAGTTTTTTTAAGCCTTTCATATGGAACCTTCCACATTGCAGTAGAGAATATTGTGGGTTCCAACCCCACTGTAGTTTTTCCCTCTTACAAGGGTTTCCACGATACCCAAATCTATGTGTCACATTTTTTATGGTTGTGATGTTTTGGTTTTTATTTACTGCTTTATGTTTATGAGTGTGATCAACAATAATGGTTAATGCATCAAATAATCAGTTTACTATTTTGTTTGCAATCGGTGACTAGAATAAGTTTAAATTGATGAACTGGTTATACACTGATTCAACCCCCTCTTAGTGCATTACTTAGTGCTTAATACCCAACATAGTATATTCTTGTAGATGATTTTTCTTCTTTTTTTTTTTGGGGGGGGGGGGCGTATTTTTAAATGTAANTTTTTTTTTTTTTTGGGGGGGGGGGGCGTATTTTTAAATGTAAATACTCATATGATTATATGTTGTACTGGTTGGTACACAGGTTTTATTTCTCTTCTCTAATTTGTTGTAATCGAAGAATTTGGTCTTTAGTTAGGACTTCATAGATTTGGGTGAGACCAGAGGTTTTCTTCTAATGGTTATTTCCTACCAGTGCCCTTTGAACCAGGAAAGTTGTAAAAAATATATTATAATAAATAAAATAATTTAGTGGAATATCCACTTTTACCAAAAAAAAAGAACATACCAAGATTGTAGTCCCATGGAGGGCATCTTAATCAAATTTTTCAAGCTCCAATACCATCACCCTAAAATTGATAAATACTGAGAAACAACAGCAAATCCTACTGCTCTCATAGAATAGAGGAGATATAATAGCTGATTTGAAGTGCCATAAAATGATCGCTTCATTTAGAAGCATAAGCTTTGGTAACCATTAACATTACAATAAAGTCAATGAACCAAAGTTTGTATGTCTTGTGTGGTTTTTTCAATATAGATTTCCTGGTCATTTATTTATGTCACTCGGTCAAGAGTCAATCTCAAAAAATATTTAAGAAATTTATAAAAATATTTATTTATTTTGTAAACAATCATGTGCATTCTATCTATTATCATTTACTTTGATTTTATTAATTAAATATAATATTTTGTGTATAAATTATTCAAAAGTTTATATTTGTAATTAGGCCAATTTTATATTAGTATCTTTTTTTTACAGATATATTAAAATTTTTAAAAATAAATAAGTTTCCAAATAGGCAATTTTATTACAAATTATGAATATAATATCCATTTTATAAAATTATAAAACTGAATTTCTCAGTGGTATTTAAAAAAATAAAAATATAAAGAATAATTAAATCTTTATAGAATTTTTTTTTTTAAAAAGACAATTACAAAGATGAAAAATGAAATTATATTAATCTAACTAAAATAAGTTATATTGTAATCAGCCTTATGATGTATGGAAAATTATCATGTAAGTTATGTTTCTCATGTATTTAGTGTCCACTTCTATTTCAAGTCAAGCATTACTTCATTACTTATGTGTGATAGTACAATTATAAGAAATCTTTTCATCTAGAAATATAATATTTAAGTATTAACAACTAATTAAAATAATATAATTCATGTATGAAAATATTGTCACATCTACTTTACAATAAATATTGTACCTTATTTAGATTTACTTATTTTTAAAACAAGAGTTAGGATATGAAATTAATTTCTAAGTGGCTGATTAAGTGTAATGAGTGTATAGTGATAAATATCATAAGAAAATCAAATAAGCTAAGCCCTTTAACTACTTTAGAGATTAATCTATAAGTGTGGCTTTAAAATATTTGAAGTTTTTATTAATCTATTTTCTATTTCCATGTTTTTAGAAGTTAAATTTATTTATAGAGATTTATAATCTTACAAAAATAATATATAAAAGATTATACAAAAAGACATAAATATTCACTTATTTGTGAAGAAAAGGTGTGTTTTCATAGGGATCACAATTACTATTAATTTTTTAACATCTTAATTTTATTTAATTTTATATGTATTCTTACATTAGTCACTTTACCCAAAAATTGACCATGAATCTAGCTCTTCTCATAATTTTAAGAAAACGCATAAAGACTTAACTTTAATTACAATTATTATTAGAATTCAAACACCATACACAGATATATCCTCAACTAGTCATAAAAGCTCACAAAAATCTATAATTTAAATAAAACATAATATATACATTGACTAACAATAAAAATGCTAAAGTGTGCATTAGTGTTCAAGAAAATTTACATGGTATTTACCTTTGATCTTCTCTAAATATTATATAATGACTCCAAGGAAAACATTTACATGCTATAGTAAACATGATAAATATCTTCCCTTAAAAATTTTCATATACATTTTCCTAAAAAATGTGACAAGTTATGCTCATGAAACAATGATTTAGAGAAAAATAGGAGAAATTATAAGAAATAACTAATTGCACTTTCAACTTATGTATACCTTAATGATTTCTATGATGTCGTACATTGACTTAAAGGTTTTTTATACAACTTATATAATGACATTAATAATGTAAAATTAAATATTTAATTGTGGTGTATCATAGAGATTTGAATGCCAAATGAATTAAGTATTCTTGTTGATACTATATATTGTATTAGACATTAAGATAGATTTTCAACTAGGGGTCATGGTTTACTGATCTCATAGTTTTGAGGCATATAGTTCATGTAATGTTGAATTTAGTTTTGATTGGGTAAAGCGAGATGGGCTCCAAACCAATATACAAAATAGCCATAAAAGTAGAAAAAATTGGTCTCACATGGGGTGGGACTGTTAAAAAGCTAAAGAGAAATTAAATTACTATAAGATGGATAGCAAGAAAAAATAATCTAGGGAGACTAAAAAAAGAATATCCAATTTAGAAGACTAGCTAAATATTACCAATGAGATTAAGGCTATTCACAGTCTATCATTCCTTGTTCAAAATTTCCAACTTTCCCATAAATGATAGGTCATTGTTTACATGTTTCTCTTGGGAAGGAGTGGTATCTTAATTTACTTTGTATTTACCATTTTTATTGGATATATGAGGCCAACTAGTAGAACCAACCTCCTAATCAAATATTTTATGCTTTCATTTCTTCTTCTCCAGCTACCGTTGAAAGACCTACAATGAGATAGTCGTGAATTTCACCCTCTCCGTATAATACACCATGATGTCTTTCATATTTGTCACACTCTTTTTTTTCCTTGAGACTACCCATAGTGTCCTCAAACTTATTCCTAGCCTCCATAAAACAAAAACTAACCTCGATATTTGTCACCTCCTAATCAAGAGTATCACATCTTTTAGTTTTTTTAACCAAACCCTTAAAAAAAATACAATAATTCCTCATCAATTAACTTAGTAGACCATTCAACTACCTTAGTTAGGACTAAGGCCTCCAGTTTAGTTATCTTTATCTTGTTGTATGAAGCAAGTATATCTATCACTTAAGTGTCTCATTTTGGATTTTAAATGCATTGCACAACTCATTCACTTTATCACTTAGCTCCTCACAAAGCTTTAAAATAGATGGTGAACAATGGACTAGTTTGATGTACCAAAATTTAGATGCATATCCCATACCAATTTTATACCTTAAGAATCACACACAAAACTGAGAGGGAGGGTGAATCAGTTGTGCCACAAACAAGGGTATACTTTTACCAACTTGCAAACATTAATCTCAGATCTGAATAAACATGAAAGAAAGATCTCAACACAATAGAAACACATAACACCAAGATTTTTGACATGGAAACTTGATTTATGTAAAAACCATAGTGGGGATGGGACTCACAAGTTGAATGTACTCAGTATTAAGTATTGTACCATGTTAGGAGTATTACAAAGGGGGAACGCACTTATATTCAGGCACATTTCCTAGAGCTTAGTGCTCAAACACAATTACAACAAGGCTCACTACCTTACAAAACAATTTGATCATAGATCAGAGAGGACTTATAGTCAAAACACACAAATTGACATGTATAATCTGTTATAACAAAATAGTTCCAATGAAGTACAACAAATCTCTGCCTCAATTACAGATTCTACTCATACCTCTTCTGTTAGGTATTCCACATTGTCTTTTTCCTTCACGCACACTTACACATCTTCGCTAGGGAAGCACATGGATTTTGATTTCTCAAACTCATAGCCTTGTTACAAGTGTCACAAGGAAAGAGGATGAGAAGACATGGGGGTGCGGGAAGATATGTCATAAAGACACATCTTGTTTGAAATCCCAAAGGTCAATCCTTGAGGAATGTGACCATTTTGGGAAGTGGGAAGGGGTTAGGAGAAGGAGGAAGAAGGAATATAATATTCTTTTGAGGGTAAAAAGGTGTAAGTAATGTGGTTGGGGGTGTAAGAGCATTTAAGGTTGACAAGTGCAGAGGAGGTTGGGATTGGAGATGATTTGACATGGAGTTTGACATTGGTTTGGTTTAGGATTTTTAATGCTTGGATTAGGATTGTGCAAATGTTTAAGGGAAGATTAGGCTTGGATTAGTGGGAAATTTAGATAATTAGTAGGATGTTATGGGAGGAGAGAGAATGAGTGGAGGGTTAATTAGATAGTTAAGGGTAATTAACCAATTAAGAGGGGATTAGTATGTGTGAAGAGGTTAAGTTGAGTTAGAACTCAAGGTTAGATATTTGAAGCGTGCTTTGGTTAGGGTTTAAAATTATGATCCATGTGCTCATTGAATTAATTTGATTAAATTAATTTAATAATAGGAGAAAAGGGGGTAAATGAATTAATTAAATAAAATAGGAGTATTTGTTTAATTGATAGAAGAAAAGGGTTTTTATTTAATTAATAGATATGGGTTGCTTATTAATACATTAGGTTATAATTAATTAATTGAATTAATTAATTAGAGGGATTGACATAAATTAATTAAATAGTAAATATTTATTTAATAGTGCCTAGAAAAGCTGAATTTGGTTATGAAATCATTAATAAGATTTAGGTGTCTACAATTGCAATTTGAAATTAGGTGAAAAAGGGAAATAATAGAATGATTCAAAGTAATATTTGATACATTTCATTCTCGAGAACAAAGTTGGAGAGAACTAGGGATAACTTTAAGAAACCCCCCTCCCCCCTCCCAAAAAGTATAAAATTGTGGCGAATCACATGTTTTTTGGAGGGAAAATTTTTAATATTGATGACGAATTGTGTTTCAAATTATGGATATTTGGTGGCAAATTTTTTAATAACGTATACCATTTTTATAAAAATATGGTGACTACAAATTTTTTTAATAGCAAAATTATTAATTTAATTGGTGAATTTTTTTCCAAATATTGTAATTAATATTGATAAATTATGGTGAAATTATTTTCCAAATATTGTAATTAATTTATTTGTCATGGCGAATGTTTTTCAAAAATACATATAAACTTGGCGATTTAATACAATAGTTGTATAGTTGGTATGGTGATTTAATAATTGGAAATAATTATTAAATTTTCATTCTCTTGAGTTTTCATTCTCAAAGAATGACACGTGTGATGATTCTGGAGAGAGTTTTCAATAAAGGAGTTATCTCACCACATTTCATTTGAAATGCACCTTCCACCGTTCATCTCTCTTAATCCAATGGTTCTGATTTGATGTTTAATTTGCATCGGGTCCCATCACTATGATGTCACAGACTCACACATCCTTTGGATTAAAACATATCAATGGCCAAAGGTCAATTTCGGGCCTATTGTTGGTCTTTGTAATCTTTACAGAAAACTCTCGACAGAATCATGACAAGTGGTATGATTGATCGTACCAATAAGCCCAAGATCAATCATACTAGGTGTCATGGTTCCGCAGAGATTTTTCCATAAAGATTATGAAGACCAACAATAGGCCCAAAATTCACCTTTGGTCGTTGATATGTTGTAATCCAACCGGACGTGTGAAACTATGACCTCATTTTCTGACACCAAAAAATCAGAATTCTTTTGGTAATCTTTGGTAATATTAGATAGAAATATTAATTAATGGCGATGAGTAGATGGCATCAATTAAAGTAATGTCAATTAATGGCTTCTTAGATGGAACCTTTCAATTTTCAATGACAGATATGTGTGACATCATTATCTATTCATTACCTCGATAGAATAATACCTTAAATTTAAGGCTTAAATGAAAACATCATGTCATCTAAGGACATTGTTTTCTGATCATTCGATGATCTTACATCAATGGTAAAGCTTCATTTCCTACCGCCATTTCATAGCTAACGTAATTTTGTTATTTTTTCTATTACGTACCATTATATCATGTGAAGATAAAACATTAAAAGGATCCCAGAACTTTGGTTTAAATGTTACATTCAACAAAAGGTTTTTAACATTTCCTTTTTAAAAACCTATCGACTTGTAGCAGCAGAGCTAAAAAGAACTGTTGAACCGTCGCCAAAGATTTTGAGACTGTAATTTGTGAGAGCCTTAGTCACTCTAACTTCTATCTATCCATATTTCAAAATTTAATTTCTAGTAAGATATCTAGCCTGATGCATCTCGATTTTGTAATGTCAAAAAATTTGTTTAACTTGATTTTGAAATTTTAATTTGTGCATGTACAATTGGGGTTTTCTTAAATTGGGGTTTTCTTAATTAGTTAGTTATTATCTATTATTTTGTTAGTAAATATATTTGATTCTGTGTTTTTTCATTCCTCCAAAGAACAATGGGGAAAGCGAAAACTCAAGGCCAAGGGCAAGAAGCTGGGAAAACTTTAATAGACTGCAAAAAAATAGTAGAAATCCCTAGTTTCACTGATGAGTATCACGATGTTTATGATCCTGCTATCGATGGTGAAAGGAGAGTTATATAAATTAAACAAACATTGTGTAGTAAGGCAACTAGGCCAAAGAGGTCTGAATTTATAAAATTTAATCCAGCGATAGGTGCAAAAATGAATAAATTTGCTTCGTGGGATGTAGGTTTGGGTTGCATATTGTTACCCGAAGTTTTCTCTTGCCCAGAAATTGTCTTGATTTGTGTAGAAAATTATGATGAAGAAAGAAAAACAATTATGAATAAAAATAATCAGGAAGAAATTTTATCAATAACCCAAGAAGAATTTCTCAGTTTTCTAGACCTAGGGTTTGACCGAAAAAACTCTAATGTCCATATTGACCTCAGATTGTTGGCAGAGAAATATGAGGTAGTCACGCCAAAAGAAAAAGATTCATTTATAAAGGGTCTAATAGTTGCAGAGGAAAAGGATTCATTGGGTGAGAACCATAAGCCTCCGTATTATTTTAACATTTTTGTTCCATGGGTTTAGGATACTATATCCTCGCTAGAATTTTGCCTGGGAAGTGGGTGCCAGCATTCTTCAATTGATTTGGGATATCCATTTTTTCAATGAACCAATAAGAAATAATTTTGTTGGACACGTGGTTCAATCGATGCAAGAACAAATAGCATTGATTAAAAGAGGCAATTCTAAGACATTTAGGTTCACAAACTACTTTTGCTATCTTCTTCTAGCCAAGCATGCTACAATATTAATGAGCAACGGCAACAAGCTTGAAATTTAGAGGGGGACAGGACCGACAGGTACTCCAATATATAACTGGACACCTCATGTAAGGATATATGCTAACAGAAGAAATTACAGTAATTTTGTAGACTTATTTTTGGCACCATTGTACAAAAAATAACAAGCACTCCAATGCCTAGATTGTCTGCTTCATGTAGGGATTGCATCCAACTTGGAAGCACAATTCAATTGGCTAACTAGTACTTAATGGAAGAATACACTGTGCTAAGTTTTTATGGATCAGAACTACAACCCCACAAACTTCCAATACATGTGATAGACAAGGAGTTTGTAGTAGAATATGTACTATAACTAAAGAGCATGGATAAACTCTTCACTGGCCAGTCAAATAAGAGCATATTCCCTTCCTTACCTTTCTCAATTGGAGGGTTAAAATTTGAGAGAAAGACATTCAAAGTGGCAAAAAAAAATTAGAAATTTTTCAATTTGATTTAGAGTGGTACTGGAAGTATGATCCACTCAATGTCATTCAAACAATTCTTGTTGCTAATAAGAACTCTGCAAACTTATTTCAACATGAAAGTAAACCATTGCTAGAGAAGTTGAAAAACAAGGATAGCTAGGATGACATTACAAAAGCGATGGATAAAGTTTCCACTGAGGAAAAAAATATAGTTGAACAATTGTCATCATAATTATGACATCAATAAACCAGGGCATTATATAGCCTATAATTTCCTACAATTTCTACGAAAAATTTGCTCATCCAATAAACATAAAAATACCAAAGAAAATAGCAAAAGATTGTAAGGATAGAAAATGGACTCCAACAAAAATGAATTATTTTTGGAGTATGAGAAAGGATCTTGGTGAACCAAAGACCAGTGCAGATTTGGATGAAATAGATGAGGATATAGAGTTTAACAAATTGTGTAAATTGGAGCATCCTACAATGGCATATGACAGCAGTGATCCAGACAGTGAGGATGATAATCCACCAAATGCATTTACTCTAGGGAGTCAGAGTGGAGTCAGCGACTACTAGAAACAAGTATATAAAAAAGGGGCAATCATTGTGGAAAAAATGGGTTATAAAGGTGGTGGTTTGGGTCCCACAAGAGAGGGCGTCTGGAATCCAATTTTCACACAAAAAATTGATCATGGTGCAGGCCTTGGGTTTTGATTTGGAGTGGACCCATTAGATTCATTAGAAACCACTATGCCCACAAGAACATCCATTGCCATGGGTGGGATTGGGGAATCTACTGCTACTAGGTCTGGTAGTGGCATTGGTTCCAATGGGACTGGGTAACTTATACAACAATTTCCCTCTCTAAAGAGGCCAATAGAATATACACAGAATCCCATAGAAGAAGATAGTGTCAAGAAGCAAAAGTTTTCCACATCATTGACACTCTATCCTAAAGAACTATTTGCACTTTCAAGTTCAAGAAAACCCTCTAAAATTTTAAATCCTCAAATAGCATTAGTTAGATCAACAGGCATTGCAAGCTCTGGTTCACCTTTCAAACATTCAAATCCTTCTGCAATACCAGATTTTCATTTCAAAGATTTCTATAATAAATTTGCAGAAACAACAAACAAGAATAAGGAAATAAAGAAGACATTGCAGACTGGTGCCCTTACTGCAGCTGTAGAGGAACAACCTGCATCCAACAGGTTTTTTCCAACATATGACCCAAACAAAGACATGATGGAGTTCATGGTTGTTATTCCACCCAAAAAAGATGGAAACCCACTAGAGAGTCAGATAGATCCATTTGAATTTCAAGCTAGCACTCTCCAAATGGATTTTTCCAAAGTTAACAATGTGGACAAAATCAATGTGTCAAAGTATACAAACCAAGTGTTCTATAGTGCACTGCTAAAGCTGGAAAGAGAGAAAAGTAAGCTTGAGAAAAATATAGAAAAGTTACAGGCAAACATTGCCAATGAAAAAGAAAAGAGGAAGCTTCAGAGAATAGTTTGAAAGAATTATAGAAAATGATTAAAAAATCAACCTCTACATCAGCAAATACAGAGAAGGAACATGCGGAGGCAGTAGTGAAGGAACAGGAGTAGGCTTAGCTGAAGGCACTGAGGGGAAATTGGCATAAATTAGTAAAAAACAAGAGGAAGAAAGAGTCACTTCACAAAATTTATTTAAAACTGTGGAGAGTAATGTTGCCTCCAACCGGGAATCGCAAAAGCAATTGGAATCTCAGGAGGATAAATCCAATCATTGGGAACACAAAGCAATGGAAGAGAAAAATAATTGTGAAAAAATGACGGAATAACTAAAAAAGGCCAATAATACAATTCAAACTTTAACAAATACTAGTAATAATTTAATGAAGATTACTAAAGAACACATTTGGGGCCAAATATTGGGGATGTCTCATAGATTGTGTGAGTGGTTTGAAATGCTTCAAAGTATGAGAGTATTTTATTTGAAGCTCAATAAGAACATTGAACAGAACATGGATGATGCCAATAAAGAAAAGAAAGAAAAATATATTATGAAACAACTCTACAGTAAGAGTGATAGTTATCTATCAAACAAGGGAATTAGCATCTGCATTGATGCCTCAGTAAAGGTATCAAGTATCATTCAAAAATGTGAGAAGCTATGGGAAGCATAGGAATTGGATGAAAAATATAAGAAGAAGATCACAAAGATGGAACAAAGGAAAGAGAATTTGGAAATTCTTGGTTTTCCTAAGGTATTTGATGCAAATAAGTTCATTGGAAGAGAAACTTACAAAATAAGGTTGCAGGACAAAATAAATATTGATTTATGCTTTCTTCCTATAGACATATCTCCTGATACATTCATGGATTTCATCAAACTAGTGAGAACTTTGAATGGATTTTTAGAATCAACAGTGTTGCCAAGTCACACTTCCAAATATGAATTCCTAACAAAGTTGCAGTAGTGTGACTATACTATGAACCAAATTGTTCTGCCATCAGAGGATGTTTGGACTGGCCTACAAAGATTGCTTTGAATTTTGAACTACTGTAAATTGTAATGTATTGCAAATGAATACAAAAAAATTTGTGCTCTACCTAATTTTCATGTTTTCCAATTTAATGTACATTGAGTTACTCTATTTTATTCATTTATTCTTAGTTGATTTACTCTATTATATCCTATTGGAAAAACAAATTCATTCAGGAATTTCAAATTCAAATATGAATGATCATTGATGATACGATACAAACTACAGTAATGATACCCTTTGTTCTCAAATTTTAATGATGAAACATAATACATTCTTTATTTTCTAAAATAAACATTGAATGATAGGATATAGTAGTTAATAAGTTCAAAAAATACATATTGATTGCTACTGCTAATTTAGCATAAATTTCCTAAATTTACCAATTCATCTCTGCGTCGTCGTCGTCATCTAATTCTAGTATTCTAGTTCCTTCATTGTTCTCTTCATTTTTGTTTGTGTCTTCTTCACTCTAACCTCTGCTTCTATGAATCTCACTCCCATCGCCACCTGTATTTGTCCCACTCAGAGTTTGAGATAGGTTAATGGTGTTTCCCAACCCTCTTCTTTTGCATCTTTTATTCTAGATTTCCATTGCTTTTTGATAAGAAAAAGTATTGACATCATACCTAGATGTGTAGACCCTCAAGCATGTTTCCAAATTCTTATCTATTTTTTTTCTTAGCTTTGATTTTAGGAATCCCAAAGAACTGAAAACTCTCTCATCCTCCACCGAACCCAATATCATGGTTTGACATAGATCAGCAAGCCTAAAGAACTCTGAAATTTCATCATGCAACATTGTGCTCTTTTTTAGTTCTATCCAAAGCCTTGTTGTCAAGCCCTCTTCATGTGGGTTATGCATTAATTGATATTGATGCTTCATAGTCCTTGCAAAAGTGCTTGATTTTTTTCTAAGAAGACCCTCATCTAAAATTCCATTGATAGTCACTCCATTGAATTCTACAAATTTGCAAAATTCCTTTATCAAAGTCAACAGCCTATTATGATAATCTTCCTTAGATTTTAAGTGCCATATTGAGGAAACACAATTTCCATGGCCTCAAGGAGTTTTTCAAATGGGAATTGAGATCTTATTTCAGAGGAAACTTTATAGGCTATGTCCCTTGCATTAGCTGCTATAGACTCAACAATCTTGGTAAACTCTTCCCTTATAACTCTTGTAGCTCGCTTCTTTGGGGAACTATAGTATATTGGTATCTAAAATCCCCTCACGCAAACACATAAATATCCATTTTCAATGATCTTTAAATAATTATCAGGATTGTCCAAATTCGTTAGTTTTTTCTAGTTATGAAATTTTTCATCGGATAAATTTGGGTCATTTAGATAGAGATTATCGAGGGCTTGGCATGGAATTTTATGCAAATGAGCATATTCTGCAATATACATGGCTCTTTGCTGGTCTTTTTCCATAATGAACGTCATTTCTTCTAGCATGGGAATAAAAGATGCTAAAGTCAAAAGTGTCTCTATATTGCTTAACCTCCAAAGCATGTCACCACATCTCTGATTTTCTGCATTGTCGTGATTTTTGTACATAAGTCCAATCAAAGATTGATATTCGGAAAAAACATGATGCACTGGTTCATCCAAAGAGATCCATCTGGTATCAACATCTTTTAGAAACTTTTTTCCATTGGTAATTCCATCAGCAAAGTACTAAAATTCCCTTAAATGTTTGGGAATTAAACAAAAATATGAGTACAACTCTCTTACTAAATCTTCAACCTTTTTACTAAAGGAAACTTCTTCACAACTCTAAAATCAAGATTCATCTTGTGGGCCATACAGTGAATGCCAAAAACATATGGTGAACAAGAAGCCTGCATCTTTGTGCAAAGACCATTCCTTTGACCTTGCATTATTGAAGCTCCATCCACTCTAACACAGATCAACTTCTTCGCTATTGTCAATTCATCCATAGCTCCGTATTTAATTAAATGGCTCTTTACTAATTGAAATAAACTTTCCGATGTTGCATTGTCCCTCAATTTTGCAACAATTAGTATATTCAGTTTGCGAACATTATTATGTACAGTATAAACATGCATGCATACCCACGATGTATTATCTATTATTGTAACTTCGTCTAAGGAAAATGCAATAAAGGTTGACTCTTTTATTTTTCTCTGTACATTCTCTATTTCAACCTGGGCAATACAAATTGCCCATTCCCATCCACTATTTATTGACCAATGAGTGATAGGATAGTTAGAAACTTTAAAAAAGTGTAACAAACCACTCATTTATGGATAGTTTTTTATTGGACGCCCTCTACTCAAAATATGGAAAAAATTACTTAATTGAACAACTTTTTTGTGTTCTTCTACTTCACTTGATTTTGCAAAAATAGCATTAATAGAACCTTGAACTTCACTAGGCTTCATCTTAAATTTCTGAGAGAAATAATATTCCTCAGCATTCCTTTTATGTTGACATTGCTCCTTTATTTTATATCTTACCACTTTTATTTCCTTTCCATCTACACTTGAGGTTTCATAAACCTTACCAACATGTTTCTCTATGGTGTCTAGTTTAATCTGCAACCGCTTTTCCTTTTTATAATTCCAACTACAAATCATACATCTACATTCTACAGGCATCTCACCTAAAATTGGATTGTCCACGGGTTCAATGAATGGATACTTTGTTTCCCAATCAAATTTAAATCTCTTGGACATATCTCATTGATGATCAGTTTTTTCTTTTGATTTTTCTCTCCCTTTAGTGTTACTGTTAATTGAACCATCATCATCACCGAAGTCGATCAATTCATCTTGGTACTGGTTATTTACTTGAAATTCATCTTCAAGGTCATCTTCATCAGAGATATTAGGTTCCACAACTTCGTCACCATATTTATTAGGCTCCCCAATTTGTTGAATAGACTCCTTTGTAAGTTGAGATCCTTGAAGTTGTAAAGGTTCCTTTGATGATGTACCTTCCTCACTTTGACCAACACCATTGTGTCTGCCCCCGCCAAAGTATGAAGATATATTTCTGCATTTCGTTCACCTCTCTTGGATATCTCCACCTTCAATAGCCCTATTTCTATTTAAATTTGACTATGACTTCTCCAACAAATTAAGCCTGCAATAAAAATTTTCTTGAATAAGATACTACGGACTCGTAGTCATTCCGGTTCGCTACCAATCGCAAATGTGAGCTCAGAATCAACTGAATTTTTGTACTACTAAATCTCTTTAAACTATCCTTATATACAAATGCTTATTTTGAATTTTGGCGAAGGGGCCGACAGTTGCATATGATAACAACTAATATTTGGCAAACCCCGCGTAATTTCAAATAATTAACTAGGCGAATAGGGTGGGAATTTGGGACACAATTATTTATGGTGCATGGAGAATTGGGTCCTAGTGCAGATAAAACTTTCACTTGGGACAATGGGCCTTTAACGAATGGTGATCCTTGATAAATACACCCTTCCTTAATCCATGGTGAATAATAGTAAAATATACAATAGAAAAATGGGTGAACAACTTGACTACCATAGTGAAATTACATCCAAATAGTGGTGAACAACCTGACCACTATACATGTCTTTTATAAAATCTGGGCGAACTAGTCAACCAGTATACTAAGCATTTTTTCACCAATTTCTATACGCCCGATGGGACAAATTCACCACTTGGTGAATTATCATCACTAAAAAAATCCCTGGTCCTTTATAGAATATAATTCCACCATGTTCTTCACCATGCTTTCATATAGCCATAGACTATTTGCACACTATGTTTCCACATGAAGTCCAATCAACAACTTTCAATGAAGTTTCTATGGTGGAGTTAACAACACAACTTGAAGTTTCCCTTGAAATGAGCCTGAACATAAATAAAAGTCTAACTAAGTCTCAGAAATAATCTATGCTCACATTACTAAATACTCACCAACAAGATTTTTCATGGGACTATAGTGATATTAAGGGTTTAGATTTGAAGCTTTCTACTTATAAAATTTATATTTGTAAGGAATTCAAATCAGTTAGGAAACCTCAATGGAGGATTAATCCCACTCTCAGGGAGATAGTCAAAAGTGAAATGCAGAAGTTATTGAATGTCGGATTCATCTATCCAATATCTGACATCCAATGGGTGTCACCACTTGTAATAGTCCCTAAGAAAGGATTGAAATAGAGGGAATGTGTAGACTATAGAGAACTCAATACTGCAACCAAGAAGGATCACTTCCCTCTTGCCTTCATTGATCAAGTCCTAGATAATCTAGCAGGAAAGAAATATTTTTCATTTTTGGATGGATTTAGTGGCTATAACTAGATTAATATTTCTCCAAAGTACTAGGATAAGACTACATTTACATGACCATGGGGAACTTTCACTTATTTTTTCTTGCCTTTTGGTATTTACAATGCTCCAGCAACATTTCAGAGGGATTTCATAAGCATCTGTTATGATATTTCCTATAATTGTATGGAGATCTACATGGATGACTTCACCACCTATGGTTCAACTTTTGAAGAGGCACACACTAATTTAGAGAAAGTCTTGCATATATTTCAATATCATAACTTGTCTTTGAATAATAAAAAGTGATACATAATGATGGTGGAGGGGGTTGTGTTGGGACATTATATCTCTGCAGCTAGAATCCAGGTGGACCCAACAAAGATTAAGGTAATTTCCAACATTCATGTTCCTGAAAAATAGAAGGAAGTCAAAATTTTCTTAGGACATGTTGGCTACTACAGGAAATTCATTAAATATTTTAGTCAAATTGCAGTACCATTATATAATATTTTGAAGAAAGAATTTAAGTTTGATTGGACATCAGATTGTGATAAAGCTTTTGAAAACCTTAAAGCAACTCTAACTCAAGCTCATGTGTTAAGAGGATCAAATTGTTCATTGTCATTCCATATTCATATGGATGCTTAAGACTATGTTGTAGGAGCAGTCTTAGGATAGGAGGGATCAATTGAGCATGTTATCTACTGTGTTAGCGAGAATCTCAAAGGAGTTCAATTCAACTATATTGTAACTAAAAAAGAAATGTTAGCAGTGATTTATGCCCTCAACAAGTTCAGGCATTACATTACAGGGTATGAAATTTTCATCCACACAGATTATGCAGCCATAAATATCTGATGAACAAACCTTCTATTATAGGGAGGCTTGTGAGGAGGTTTCTATTAATGCACAAATTTTGAATCTCTATTGTTGACAAATCAGGGAAATCTAATGTGGTGGTTGACTTCAAATCATGTCCAAAAGTAAAAAAATATCCTATAGCCATTGAAGATAGCTTTCCAAATGAGAACTTGTTTTCCATATCTTCTCATAGCCCTTGGTATGCAAACATTGCCAATTATTTAGCTCTTGGTAAGAATCCTCACTTTTCCCTAAAAGAATGAAGACTGCTTGTGGAAAAATGTTTCAATTTCTCATGAATAACAGATTGGATGTTTTACACGAGGCCATATAAAATAATGAGAAGGTGTGTCCAAGAAGATGAGATCTATGATATCTTACATGCTTTCCATGATGAACCATGCGGTGGCCATTTTGCAGCAAAGAGGATAGCCATAAAGCTACTAAATACAGGGAGTTACTAGCCAAAATTACATTAAGATGAAGCAAAGTATACAAATAAGTGTGATAGGTTTCATAGGATGGGAAGACCAACAAGATCAGATGAGATGCCTCTATTTCCCCAAGAAGTTGTAACTCCATTTGAAAAATGTGTCCTCGACTTTGTAGGACCTATTAAGTCATCCACAGATGGAAAGTCCTATATTCTTGTATGCACAAATTATATTACAAAATGGGTTGAAGCTAGACCTATGAAATATGCAAGAGATAATAAGGTTGTCAAATTCCTATATGAAGAAATATTTACCAGATATGGATTCCCTGGGGAAATAGTTACTGATCAAGGATCACACTTTACTTCTACATTAATTACTGCCTTGGTCAATGAGTACAATATCATGCACAAAAAATCCTCACCTTACCACCCTCAAGCTAATGGCCAGGTAGAAATCACAAATAGATAAATTGAGTCTATTCTCACAAAGACAGTTGCAATCCACAAGAAGGATTGGGCTAATAGGCTGCAGGACAACATGGAAAACCACAATAGGCTTCACACCGTTTGAATTGGTGTATGGGAAATAGTTGTTATTCCCATTGAATTTGAGCATAAAACTTTGAGGACAACTCTTAACCAAGATATTGATCTTACAACTGCACAAAGAGAGGATCTTGTAGCTTAATGCTTTAGATGAGTTCAATAAATCTTCCCTACAGCACAAAAAAATCATTTAAAATTAGAGGAAGCATTGGCATGATAAATATATCAAGGACAAGAAATTTCAACCTAGAGATTGGGCTCTTCTCTATGACTCCATATATCAGGATAATCTAGGTAAGTTCCAAACTCCTTGGTTGGGACCATATGAAATCAGCAAGGTGTATTAAAATGGAGTCATTTTGCTGACAACAATTGATCCAGTCAGGTTTAAGCTACATTTTAATGGTCATCGATTGAAGTTGTATCGCAAATCAACAATAAAACTAGAATTTATATAGTAATTCTCAGAGGACCACTCAACTGAGGTTCCTGGAACCGAAGGCGTAGGACCTAGTGTCCAACTTCCTTCTTCTTAAAAGAATTTTTCATGCATGCATAATAAATATTTTCACATTGTAGAAATAATTTTTATTTGTAATAAAATCCATTCCTCTGTACCATTCTCTTTTTCTACCACATCATCACTTCATCACCACCTTTCGCAATCACTTCCAATTAATGCTAACACAGATCATACATTTCACCTATAGATCAAACAAGTGGTAGGTACGCATGAGGTATGTGATTATTTATTACACTTAAGTTCATTTATTTCATTTTGGTTTTGATTATATGTTTATGTGACATGGCCCTAGTCATATGTAGCACCATCCTCAATAGGACCTACTATTTACTTTAAGTTCGAGGGGTCATGCTTGTATGTCATGTCTAGTCATCAATTGTGTTACGTCGTCATTTAAGTGTGTTATGGGTATTTGAAAAAGTGGCGTATGTCATTTATATTTTTAATTATTGATGTGATATTTTAAGCATACAAAATCTTTTAGAGTACTCAAAAGTACTCATTCCTCATCAACTCCTCGTAATTCTTCCTGCAGCCATTTTAAATTTAGAAAAAGTATCGATTAAGTTTTAGAATACAAATAGTAGTTCATAACATAGTGGAGACATAAGATTTTTTGAAATATTCTATGTTTCAATCATTATTCCAAGAAATTAGAGCTGAATTATGTGTCCTCTAGCCATTTACAAAACTATCCAGACAGGCTTTCAGGAAAATTTTGCGATCTATGAAGGAAATTGGATTTATATTTCACCATGGAAGGTCAGCCCATCAACCATTAGCCAAAAATTCATGATAACCTAATTCAGGACCAGAGGTGTCGGCAAGCATTCAAGGAATGTGGGTGGTTGGATTACTTCATGAAGCTCGCAGATTTTGATGATGATATTTCTCTTAAATTTGCAATATCTCTCAAGAATAATGTGGCAATAGTTAAAGGTTTAAGACTAGAGGTTTTAGAGGAAAGAATGGCTGAAGTGACTATTTTACCTGCTGAAGGTGAAAATTTTCTTGAAACCAAGGATGCCAGAACGGCTCATTCCTAATTTACTCAGCGTGATGACCCTTCTCTTTCGGTGGACAAGAAAGGCGCAAAGATGTTATCACTTCCACCAAAATACATTCAAATAGCTTCATATAAGTTGAAATACCTCACCTGCGAGGGACGACTATCATATCTACATTCTATTAATTTCAATTTACTTAGCCATATTTGACACAACAACCATAGAATGAACGTTCCAAATGTCCTCTACAACTTTCTTCTCCGCAGTGCTACTGAGGTCCAAAAAGGTATGCCTAATTTTGTGTTGCACCATTTCTTAATTAATCTTCTAGTTGAAATGGAATTGAGATAAATTTCTACCATGTCTTGGGATGATTTTTTCTCCATTAAAAAGTTAAAATAAGGAGATATAGGGCCTAGGGGGACTCCATTGTTCCATAAGGTTAGCATGCCTGAGGGGATTTTTAAAATTAGGGAAGATCCTTCACCCTCATAGGTCCAATCTAAGGAAATCCATGTAGCTAAGCATGCAGCCAAGGCTCAAGTCTCAAAGACCTTTGTTGGTGACTCAGAAGTTGTTCCACTAAGACCTAATGTTGAGAGAACACCCTAGAGCTCTGTGAAAACTAGGTCATAAATAAGGAAGGAAAAGGGGAAGGGGAAGGAAAATGATCCAAAAAAAGAGGAAATAGAGAAACAGGACACTAAAAAAGACTCTCCTCCCCCTAAGAAAAGAAATATTTATTAAAGAAACACACGTGTAGCCACTACCAGAAACAAAATCCCTCCAAGGAACCCAAAAAAGGAAGTACCTCTAATTTTAGGGAAGAAAACTCCCCTTGGAGGAGTCATAAATTATGGAGAGAACCTCCAATGAAGACTCACTAATAAGAATCAACCTCTATTGTAATTGAGTCCTCTGAATCGATTGATGTGGAGGAGTTAAATGATAACCAGAGGGATGATGTAATACCTGAGAGTCAAGACATCTTCATGGAGAAGAATTCTCCAAAAAAAAGGAACAAGTGTCCATGGAACAAGGGGATGTTACACATGAGGTATCAATAGAAGATAAAGAAGAACAACATGATCTATAAAATTAGGATTTAGATGGCCTTCCCTAATTCGTTGTTGTAGCATAATAAATGATAGAAACTATCATAGTAGTATGGACATGGGGATAGGAATTTGAACCACCACTGGAATACCCATCTATAGAGGACCAAGGGCCTAATACACCTCATGGCCTTTCCACCACACTTGTTGCAGGAATAAGCATGCATAAAGACATGTGGACACAGCAGGCTATGTGGGAGCTAGAGAAGGAGTGATTGTAAAGAATAATTAATCAGAGAATTGAGCTTGAGAACAAAGATGATGAAATTAACAAAATGAAAGATAGGTTTGCCACTATTAAAACCCTAGTTCTTGAGCTTATGCAATTTAGGTCACCAGCTGGGTTTTATACCCTCTACCTTAAGGAATGGTATTTAAATATGAAATTAATGTGGGTAGTACAGGGGTTAAATCCATCTATGGAAACAACTCAGGAATTCTATGATATGTACAACAACTCTCCTACAGCCATTAAAAACTTGTTGTGTGAATTATATTTGCACAATTTTGTTGTTCCTCATGATACCAATTTGAACGCACTTTCTCACATAGGAGACATCCAATTATGAGCACTTATGCCATGGATACAAAATGAGACTAGTAGGGAGCTTTAGGCTAGACCTTATAGGTATGAACAAAAAGATACTCCATTGGTTATAAGAGATGAGTGTAAGGAGGCAAATAACCTGTACTATGACTAGATGTGGTTATTCACAGGTAATAATCATAGGGAAAGAATCCAGGGTTTAAGAGAAGATGCATTCTGAGAGTATGAGAAAATGGAGAGACATGGAGGACATCTAGTCTTTGGATCCATTACTTAATGATGGAGTAGTTTCTCTAAGAGTTTTAAAAAGGTTGAGCCACATTCCCCACAAAACTATACAGTTGTAGAATAAAGGGCATGTGCTACATTGAATTAGTCCAAATAAAGGGAAGAACATTGGCTTCCTCTAAGGATTCAGCCTCCACTTTTACTTTGGCCACTATTGACAATAGTTGATGATGGTAATGAGTATGAAATGAATGAAGAAGTGACCAAGTGGCAAAGGTTGAAGGAGAGCAAGGGATACTATTAGATCTTAGCAAAGGGAGGAACAAGAAAAAGTTCAACCATGGACTACAAAATAAATGCTAAGAGCATAATGTTACGACTATAGGAGGACCAATAAGACCTTAAGTTGGGAAGAATGATAGGCCAAAATAATGGCCAATTATTTTTGTGTTTCTACTGCTTTGTTCTAAAAATTGTTATAAGTGTCATGGTGTTTTAAGACTCTTTTACTATCTTAGGTGTAAGACTTTGAATAGTATTAACAGTATTTGATGGTCATATAGTTGTGGATGTATACCTTCTTTTAGAAGAAATACTTGATGTTTGGAACCTTATTTATCTTTATATTATTCCTTTGTGAATGATTGAAGCATAATGAGTTCCTAAAGACAAGTAGTTTATTTTCCTGCAGCCATGTAATGTATGCATATTTATTAGATTTGAGATTCAATGAATGAAGGCAATGTGGAAATGAATGTATTTGCATGTTTTGTGCTCCTAACCCCTCATAGGAACATATCAACAAGAAGGAATGGACAAGTAGGGATTCAATATATCTCATCAAGTTCTTGGATTGAGTCATTCAACGTGGAGAGAAAAGTAAGGATGGAATTGAAGACCCAGCTGATTCGCCTACTTCTTGGTTGAATCAGTTAGTGATGTTTTAATGTTTAGAAAATCCAAGAAGTATTTTTCCTATATTCTCTCCCGTAGATAATGATGAAGATTGTTTCTTTCTTGTTTAGAAAGTTTCTCATTTCTTCTTTAATGTAATAACTGCATCCACTTATTATGTTGGAAGTAGTTAGTAAGTTAAGTTAGTTAGTTATAAGTCTTAGTATAAATAAGTTACTAAAGAAAGCTTTGGGGAGTATGCTAATTAAGAGATAAATCAATCCACACTAGGTTTATACTAATGTAAACATTTCCAACAATATATTTTCCAGTTTCAAGATACCATGTGTAATCGCATTCAGATATATGAATAAAGCAATGATTATTCTGAATATATAGTGTGTTAAAGAACTTGGATTTACTCACCCAAGGGGGGCCCACTTGGGTAGTGATCCTTTGCATTTTTTACTATTTAATAGTTATTATTTAGCCCTGTGTTTTTCCTGCAGCCACACGGAAATAGTTCATGTGTCTATTCCTGCAGCCAAAGCAGGTAGAGTAGTTCCTTCCTAGTAAACCATTTAACTTAATTAGTTTTCATGATTAGTTTTTCTTTGTTAGATAGAATTCAGATAGGTTTACTTTTGAGTACTTACTTTTTTAAACTTTCTTTTTAAAGCAATAGTTATCATGGCTACAATGGAAACTTAGTGCATATATTGTGCAAAACCATTTCAAGCTTACGCCCCTGGGTTGACATATTAAATATACCTTTCCATAGGATATATAGTTTCTTAGTTAAGATGACCAATCTATGAGTATGGTATTTATGCCTAGTTATTAATATATTTTGAGAGGGATACACTAACCTGGCTTAGCTATTGTTTCATCATACTTCAAGACCTGATCATTTTCCTCAAAGTTGGGGTTAGAAGACCTCTTGTCAAACCAATGTTTGAATACCCTTTGGTGATGTTGATATGTTAAGGAATTATCATCCTTTTTTTGATCCTCTTGTAGATTCAATAATTTTTCCAACCTAACATTCATTGCACCATCTCCATCAACTTCAATTGACTTTAGAAGTTGCAGAGCCAGTATTTCCATTGAGATAGGAAAATAAACTTCTTTTCCATAGAATAAATCATCAAGGGGATCATTGAGGACTTGTTTCATAGTAATCCAATATTCCCATAGAGTTGTCTACAAATTCTCATGCCATTCTTGATAGTGTTTGAAGCTTATTCTTTTGATGATTCTCACCAAATTTTTATTTATCAACTCAGCCAAGTCATTCCCCTAGGGATACTAATTCAAGGATGTCTTTAGAAAAATACCATGTTTTAATATGAATTCAGATTCTTTGATCCTATAAACACTTTTGTATTATTGGAAATGATAGTCTTTGGAGGTCCAAACCTAGAGGCCCGTTCTTCCTGAAAATTGACAATTTCATTCTCTGTGGCTTTTTTCAAAGGTTCCACCTCTTCCAAAAGAGTGAAATAATTTGTGGAAGTTAGAATGCATTTGTATCTTGTGATGGAAGGAGGATAAATCATTCTTGTGAAATATAGGCCCCACCTTGTAAAAGGTTCATCAACAACTATAGGGCTTAATGGCATTGTTGAGTTCTTTCACTTTCCTACAAAGAATTGACATTGTGTGCATTTTTTGACTAGTTCAAAATAATTTGAGAACATAGTTGGTCATAAATAACTATCCTACATAATTTTTAGCATGATGGTTTTAGCTTAGAAATTCCCACTAGATAGGCCCTTATGCATCTTTTATAGGATCTTCTGACTCTAAATCTAGTTAAGACACCCGAGTATGATGTCATTGAAATTTCTTCTGAAAAGTAGTCCCTCAACAATGAGATATCCTACTCCTTGTAATATATAATGCATTTATTCAAATATAGGGAGGTGAGGTGGGTACTTTCCTATCTACATGAAATTTATTCAATCAGCAACCCAATCTTCTACTTCCACTTCTTGATTGATAAGGACCAGCTCTTCTGCTCCTTCAATGCCTTCAATTTATTTTGCAATATATTCGCAAAGTCCTTTCCCCAAGATTAACTTGGTAGGTTTGATCTATATATTGTATTCCAAAATTTTAGTAATCTAGTTTTCTCTTTTCTCGATGATTTCTCCTTCCATTGTATTAATTCATGCTAGGATGTGCCACATATATCATGATCTTATTTCTAGCCACCATATATCTAATTTTTTTAGTCCTTTGACCAAGGTAAATGCCTATTTTTTAACAAATTTGTATTTAGTTTCATAATTCTTGAGGGTTGTTGAATAGAAAACAACTAGATGCTCTTATTTTCTATCTTTCCCCTTCTCGGTTAGTACAGCGGTAATATTGTATTAACTTCCATAGGCGTAAATTATGAAATCCTTTGAAAAATTAGGTTTGGATAACACAGGTATAGTGGCTATAGCTTCCTTCATCTTTTCAAAATAAATTCTTCCCTCTACAGTCAATTTGAATGGTTGTTCCTTTCGTAACATCAAGTTGATTGGTCTTACCATCCCAACAAAGTCTTAAATGAATCTGATGATAAATTTTATCTTTCTTAAGAAAGATTGGACTCCTTTTTTAGTCACTAGTAGTGGGAGCTCTAAAATGGCCTTCACCCTCTTGTGATAAATAGAAATTCCATCTTTAGAAACCACATGTCCTAGGATTTTCCCTTGGGGAACTTTGAATAAACACTTCTTTGGATTAAGTGTTATACCAAGTTATTTGCACCTCTGAAAAACTTTTTCCAAGTGATTTAAATGATCCTTTTTTTTCTTTGAAAATATTGTCAAGTTATCTAGGTAAATCAAGATGATTATATTTACTAGTTTTTTAAAGGTAATTTGCATAGCCTTCTAAAATGTAGCTCCTGCATTAGACAAACTGAATGGCATCTTGGGATAGGAAAATGTACCCCACTTAGTGGTGAACATTGTCTTATATTGGTTATCTTCACCTACCCATACTTGATTGTATCTTGAGAAATAGTCCAATAGAGAAAATATTTATGATCTAGCAACAGTCTGCAGAATTAGCTCCATTTATGACATAAGGTGATGCTCTTTCAAATAATTCTTAGATTCAAGTCTTGGAAGTCTAAACAGAGATGAATGTCACCATTTTTCTTCTAGACTAGCACTATATTTGACACCCATGTGTTTTGTTTGATTAGATAAATAATTCTTAAGTTAATTTCTTAAATTCTTACACCATCAAGGATTTTATCTTTGGAACCTACTGATCCTACCCTCATCAATTTTATCTAAAATGGTTTGTATAGAAGGCCTCAAGAAACATTCTATAAAGGTACCATAATCATAGGGTTTATTTAAAATGACAGTCCAGACAGAAATAGGATTCTTTTGCTGGGTTAAATCGAAGACATCTAATGGAAAAAAAATTTAAAATAAATCAATAATTTGGTATAAGAGAATATGGACCAAAAAGGATGGGTACCTGAATATTGTAGTGATTTGGTAATATTTCAACTATTGGGTCATGATATCTGCTATGAGGTCCACAAAATCATACCAAACATTAGGACCTGGGTGTTGATCTCTAAGTTTCGTTGATCATTAGTGTCCCACACTTAGTCATTTATCTAGGCAGGTTAGTCGGTCATCAATGCAACTGAGATATCCAGTATAGGCCGAGCAGTAGTCATTGTCGAGCAGATAGTAGTTGCCGAGTTACACAGAAGCAGAGTGAAATTGATTGGTCCATGTTGAGCACCAGAGTCTTCATGTGCTGAGCAAGACAGTTTTGACATACATGTCAGGAATGGCACAAACTTGAAGGTAAACTATTTTGGGCTGACTTGTTTGAGTATTTAATGTTTTCAACAAATTTAATTACGCATTAAATCATTCGATCCAATACATGGCATGGAGCCAATCAAAAAATTGGAATGCCCAAGTGGCATAAGTATTTGATCTTGATCGTTGATCTAGATCTCAATGCCAGATCCGTAAGGTATATAAGATTTCTTCTTGCCCTAATTTTGTAATGTGTGTGTGCATACAAGAGAAATATGTGAAGGGTTATTTTGAGTTAAGAAGCATAGATCTAGTAGAGAAATAGAGAAGTGAGCAGTAGAGTAAAGTTATGTCAAATTATTAGATCAGAGAAGGTATTGAAAAGAGGAGATCTTTCATCAGCATTTGAGTGCATATCGAAGGATCAGATCTTGAGACATTCTAACAAGTGTATTAGGTGAAATATCTTAATAGAGTGGTTCTAGCAGACCTTTCTAAATCTCTTAGCCAATTGCTTACTTTTTTTTAAGTTTAAATCCTTTTATAGGTAGATTGTAATGATCTATAGCTCTTAACCAGACAGACCTTTAATCAGGTAGATCACAAGTTTTGATCAAATTTTGTATCCCTAACAGGCATACTTTATTGCTGCAGTAGTGAAGATTTTTGTGGGTGTCATCCCCACCCCAGTTTTACCTTATTGGGTTTCTGGGTTACCAAATTTTGTGTCTTAAGTTATTTATTTTATGTTATGGATGCTACTAGTTGATAGATCAATTATATTTATGGTATGATTGTGGATCAGTTCTTTTTAAGTGATAAAATTTATAAGATCTGATTCACCCCCCCCTCTCAGTATCTTGCTTTCCCATCTTGTATTTCCAACAATTGGTATCAGAGCTCAATTCTCCTATAAAAGGTTTTAATCAGCTTGAGAATACAGATCTTGAGATGGAGGTTTACAAATTGGCTAAACTCATTGAGAATCAAAAGATTGATATTCATCTAGCATTACATTAGCTTGAGACAGCAAGACAAGAATTGAAGTCCCTGCTAACAAGGAAAGATTTGGCCAAACAAATGAATGACACTCATTATCAGGAAGAAGACACTGCAAATCTATTTCAAAATGGAAATTCTACTAAGAGCGATGCAGCAATTTTAGATCTACTAGAAAGGAACAATGCATTGTGTGAAGAAATCAAAAATCTAAAAAGAGAACAAGAAATGCAAACAGTAAGACTATGTGATGTAGTGGAACAGAAGAAGAAATTTGAAGATGACAAAGCTATGGCTGAAGAAGAAAAAATAATTATGACTGTCAGACTTGATGAAATAACACATGATGTACAAATGATGACAAACAATCAGGTTGACATGGCTAATCAACTGCTACTTGTGAATCAAGAAATCAGCAGGAAAGACATGGAAATTGTGAATCTGAGATCGGAAAATAGTCAATTGAAAGATGAATTAAGATCTGAGAAGGAACTTAATGAAAGATTGAACAAACCAAATGAAGCTTTGAATTATTTTGAAAATCTGATGGAAGCATCAAGAATATCTAAGGACTCTTCTGGACTAGATCATACCAAACAACAGACATCTTCTAGGAAAGGAGAATCATCTAAGATTGGTGAAAGGAGGAATGCAAAGACAAAGAAAAACAAGCCTGTATGCTACCACTGTGGAAAACTAGAACACACAACAAACATCTTCCAAAGCATGAATGGTAAGTCCAATCCTAAACCTAAGTTCAATGGTTATTTCTTTAACTGTAAGAAGTGTGGACATCAGGCACATTAATGTTGGACAAAGGCAAGCAATGCACCTTCCACACCTAGATTCAATGGATATTGCTACAACTGTCATAAATTTGGACATAGAGCACAAGATTGTGGGTCTAATGCTAAAAAATAATGGACATCAAAGACACAAGCAAAAGCACCAAGGAAAGGCAACACTTATAATTGGGATTACAACACATGGCATAGTTGTCATTATTGTGGTGAGTATGGACATGCTCTAGAAAATTGTATAAAGACACATTTAAGAGGAAATATAAGAGTTGGATGAATGGAAGCCTAGTTTGTTATAATTGTCTTAAAATTGGTCATATTAGGAGAGATTGCAAAAAAAGGGTACCTGCTCCTGTTGTTGAGCATATTAGAGCACAGATGAACCAGACATGGATAAGGAAAGAAGAACCGAGTAGCAGTGAAGCTACTACAGCCGAGGTCACCCAATCTAATGGATCAGGTAATCACACCATCACCAACTAATCAAATGAGGTATGTGAGGAACTGTATTTATATTTCACATCTTTCATCAGTTCCTAACATATAAAAATACAAAAGTCCATATCTGCATATGTAAAGATGCATCAGGACACATTTTGATACATGTACCATGAAAAGTAAATATGCACTATAGGTTCTGAGAAACAGCCTTATTGTGCACTAAGACCGATTTCTCTACTGTATGTCAAGCTGGTATGGTTGACCGAGTAATTTTTGTATGATGACCAAGTATGGGTTGTGACCCAGAGAGGTGAGTTTTGTGAGTCAATCAAGGACAGCTGTATGGCACTCACTCAACAGAAAGAACATTTAATGCTAACCTAATTTCGACCGTTGGAATTAATATAAAGGAAAGAGCCATTCATTTTCATTCTCACCATGCGATTGAGAATTTCATAGAGTGATTGAGCATTTGCGAACATGATTTCAACAAATATTTTTTTGAATACTTCTACAGTATGTCGTCAGCAATCTTGAGTGAATAGTGCAAATTTTGATATCTGCCGAGGTACTCTGTTTGTCATCTTTGAAACCCTATTTTTGGAAATCATGGCTGCAAGTTCTTCCACAATAGCTAAGTATATGGAGAAGGAGTTGATAAAAGTTCAATTGGTAAGGAGTGACACTTTTGTGCCTCCTAATTTCAAGGCAGTTCTTGAAAGCGCCATCTAGGGTGATCTGACCAGAGCCCTATCATCAATTCCACCCAAGATACTTATGATTCGTGATGTTAGGTCATGTTATATGTGCAAAGTTAGCAAAATTGGAGATCATGAGTTAAGGGAATCCTACAACAAATTGTGTGTAGATGGAGCCCTAAAAGATTAGCATAAACATCTAGCTGAGAGAGGGTTAACTCATGCCCTAGATATCCCAAGGTATTTCAAAATGGAATGGATCAAGATTGTCCTTATCCGTGTACATGACATGAACATATGGCTAGATAATGGACCAGTTAGGATTACAAAGGAAATCATCCACAGGGTAACTGGCTATCCAACTATTAACAGGAAGAGAACCATGAGATGTCAGAGTAAGGAGAATATAGAAGAATACACTAGAGCTGTCTGGAATAAAAGAGGAATGACAATCTCAACAATCAAGGATTTGGAGCTTGATTTTGCAGTTAGGGTTATTGCTCAAAAGTTTTATCAGTCAAGCCGACTGGACAGTGTCCCATGTATTCTAGTTGACCAGGCTTGGAAGATTGTGAAGAAGGATCATACTTATGACCTTGTCGAGCTTCAGTTGACACAGCTGGCCAAGAACCTTTCTTCAATCTGAAAGGCAAAGAACTCAATATGTAAGTTCGGTTCTCTATTAGTTTGCATATTTTTCTATATACAGAATACATTTCCTACTTTTGGAGATATTGTGTGGAAGACAGACCAACCAATTACACAGCATATCAATGTGCTTATTGAGCAATGAGGTGGTAATTTTAACAATGTGATGGGAACATACTTTGTCGAATTCAAGAAAAAGATGAGATTGAGAAGCAAAATTCCCATATCACTAGTTGAGAAACACTATGAGGATATTGGTTTCCTAGTGGATACAGATTTTACCTATGTTCAGGCAGTAGTGTCGAGGGTATCAAGGCTAAGGAAATTACCTTATGAAGTAAATATTGATGATGCATCTACAGCTATAACATCTCTACTGGCAAAGAAGATTGATGGATCAACTAGACATTTTGGGAATTATGAGGAAGCTAAGTCCAAAATATCTATGGATTTGAAGGCTGGCACTATGGAGAGGAAAAGGAAAAAGATTGTAAAAGATTTGAAGAAAATGGTTGGAATAAAGAGTGATGAAGAAATAGAGGATGCACCTTTGGGTTTATCAACAGGAAATGGAGAGGATATGTCTAGTGAAGAAGAGGAGAGTGAACCTGAAGAAGATATCATTGTGAAAGCGAAAGGAAAGCAGCCAGTAGTTTCCAAGGAAACTAAACCAAGCCAATCCAAATCTAAGGCTACCCCTCATGTTTCTAATCGGCCTAGGACAAGGGCATCAACTATTTCATCTCTTGCTAAGACAACAAAAGTATATACAAAGAAGAATGCTGGAGAGCGCAGCTTAGGGAAAAGAAAACAAGTTGAAACAAAGGTTGTACCAAGCCAACTTGAGAAAAGACCGAGGAGAGAACTAATCTCAGAGAAAGAAGATGATGAGGAGAAGATAGATACAGATGAACCCAGCAACATACCTACAGCATCACACAAACCACTGACCAATATTGATGAGGTATGCAAGAACATTAGAATTACTGTTGGATTAGCAGGATTCAAATTTATTAAGTATGAGAAGCAAAGCATAGCAAAAAAGCATAAGATTTAGGAAGCACTATTAGATATGATGGGTACATTCAAGATGACACCTATAGAGATAGGAGACCTTGTCCCCATAGAACTTTATGATATTTTATCACAAAAGTGGAAATATACATTGATGACTGAAAGACAGATAAGGGAAGGGAAATTAGCTAAGGTCATTCCTGGATTAACCAAGAAGCAAATGGGAAAATTCATTGAACAATATCAAAGGAAGTTTATTCCCAAAAAAAGAGCCTATGCAATTCTGAAAAATGATGTTGAAGGTGTATTTCAAAAGAGAACCAAAATTTGGAAGGAGACTTTTGGGCTATTGACTAAGAAGGAAGATAAGAAAGGTGAAGGCACCTCAGAGAAAAAGGAAATAGAAGAACAGATTGCTACTAATCAGGCAGAGACTAAAATGGAACTAGAAGTGAAAATGATCAAAGTGAAAACTCTAGATCTGACAATGGACAGTCCCATTGTCACTACAATTGAAGATAATAGTAATGTGGATGTCGAGGATCAGAATGAGCCGACAGACACAGGTATGCAATCACCTATTCGTGCAACTGAGGCTGAGATAGAAAAAGAAGAAGAAAAGGAGGTAACAAATGATAATCCACCTATTTTAGAGGTTGTGCAAACATTCTTAGATAGTGGAGATAAGATGGAAGAAATTGAAAATAAGCCTATAGAACAAGAGGCTATACAAGTGTTGGTGGGTCTACCACACTTTGTATCATCTACTCCAACTGGACCTACAATTGGGAGTATACTTGATCAGCAGGTAATCTTGACTTAGTTGAAAACTACAATTAAAATTAATACTGACAAAGAAAAGGATATTGAAGAACCTGAGCCGAGTATCAGCTCACCAGAGCTCAAGAAGAAGAAGCTAAATAAGAAGAAGTCACCGAGCTTAAATTTCACATTGGATGAAGTTATTGTGATTCCTAAATGGGATCCTCAGAACTTGTCATATGAGCAGATTTAGACTCTTCAAGACCTATTAAAGAGGAAGAAGAGACAAGAGGAAATGAAGAGGGAGAAAAAGCAGAAGCAAGTTCTCCATGATATAAAGGATATTTTGTTAAATCTTTTGATATGGAAGATGAAAATTAGCAAGCACCAATTCTGGAACATTTAGTTCACATTGTGCAAAGAGTTAATGATGAAAACATTGAGGCAAATGAAAAGTTGTTGCAATGGTCCGAGAGAAAATTTGAGAACAAATTCTTGGAGAAGATATCAAAAGAGATTGCTACCAAACAGGTTGAACTTTCTTCTCTTGTTGACATTCTTGAGGAAGTTGCAAATAATTTTTATTCTTTGTACAAAAGGTTATGTGATGTAAAATTCTTTACAAATGATAATCAACAGCTTATTGAGAACTTAAAATTAGATTTAAAGTCAACAACGAGCTCATTGAGCATGGATGCTAGTTCTAGCTCCATATATTTTGATAGGTTGACTCATGCACAAAGGAGGTTAGTCAAGCTTATGGCTGAAGATGGGAAAATAAGGGCCAAATTTATAACGATTCAGACTAACTTGATACCTCATCTAGAGGTTATTCAGAAGGAACTTGCAGCTACATGTGTATTAGTCAAGAGAGATTCTCATCTCTCTATTGCAAATAGTTTTGTAAATCTAGCTGCCAAGCTCAAAATTAAGCTACAAGTTATGAAGCTTGCTAAGGATAGTTGGGATACAGCATTTTCATTAATATTACAGCTTCATAAGACATTTTTGGATAAATATAACTTCACCCCTACAGCTATCAGTGACAAAAACAAGGGGGAAATAGATAAGGAAATAGAAAAAGATGTGCAAAAACAAGCATAATTATTTTTTTTTGGCATGTACACTATGTAAATATTTTATGAAGTCTGAGGTATAATTTTAGGGGGAGTATGTTGTGTACTTAGGCAAATTTTGTGGATATAAAGAAATGATAAGTGTTTTTGCCACTAATATCAAAGGGGAGATTGTTGATCTCTAAGTTTTGTTGATCATTAGTGTTCCACACTTAGTCATTTATCTAGGAAGGTTAGTCAGTCATCACTACGACCGAGTTATCCAGTATAGGCTGAGCAGTATTCATTGCTGAGTAGATAGTAGTTGCCAAGTTACACAGAAGCTGAGTGAAATTGATCAATCCATGTTGAGCGCCAGAGTCTTCATGTGTCGAGCAAGATAGTTTTGTCATACATATTAGGAATGGCACAAACTTGAAGGTAAACTATTTTGGGCCAACTTGTTTGAGTATTTAATGTTTTCAACAGAGTTAATTACACATTAAATCATTTGATCCAATACATGGCATGGAGCCAATCAAAAAATTGGAATGCCCAAGTGGCATAATTATTTGATCTTGATCGTTGATCTAGATCTCAATGCCAGATTTGTAAGGTATATAAGATTGCTTCTTACCCTAATTTTGTAAGGTGTGTGTGCATACAAGAGAGATATGCGAAGGGTTATTTTGAGTTAAGAAGCATAGATCTAGCAGAGAAATAGAGCAGTGAGCAGTAGAGTGAATTTATATCAGATTATTAGATCAGAGAAGGTATTGAAAAGAGGAGATCCGTCATCAGCATCTAAGTGCATATCAAAGGATCAGATCTTGAGACATTCTAACAAGTGTATAACGTGGAATCTCTTACCAGAGTGGTTCTAGAAGACATTTCTAAATCTCTTAGCTGAGTGCTTACTTTGTTGTAATTTTAAATCCTTTTACAAGGTAGATTGTAATGATCTGTAGCTCTTAGCCGGGCAGACCTTTAATCAGGTAGATCACAAGTTGTGATCAAATTTTGTATCCCTAACAGGCATACTTTATTGTTGCAGTAGTGAAGATTTTTGTGGGTGTCATCCCCACCCCAGTTTTACCTTATTGGGTTTCTGGGTTACCAAATTCTATGTCTTGAGTTATTTATTTTATTTTATGGATGCTACTAGTTGATAGATAAATTATATTTATGGTATGGTTGTGGATCAGTTTGTTTTAAGGGATAAAATTTATAAGATCTGATTCACCCTCACTCTCAGTATCTTGCTTTCTCATCTTGTATTTCCAACACCGGGGACTCCTTCAAACGGTAGGAAATTTCTACCTGAAACTCCTCAATCATTGTATCTTCATCTAGGATGAAAATGAAAGCTAGAATGGAGAAAATAACCTTTGATTCATTTTTAAAGTCTCCATGCCCCAATGGAAATTTGAGCATGACTAATTTTGTGGTGTCCATCTCTTTGTTAAGGAAACCAAGGGGGTCATTTGCATGTGCCTTTTTGTTTTCTAATCTTATCATATCAAACGAAATTGTGTTTCTTGAGTCATGAGGGATACAGAGCACATCCCTCACCTTGGTTGGGCTTATGATTACCTTTAATTCAGTTTTTAGGTAATTCCTTCCTCTGCATTGAAACAATCAGCAATGGCTTCAATTAATTCTAGGCATGGATGAATGTATGGCACCATATGTTGGGCTAACCCACTTTGCCAAATTTGTGCCCTAGTGTGGTCATATTTCTTGTTGTTTCTTCTCTTCAAGGCTCCTTCCCTAAGGCCCTTAAGATTCAAGGCCAGTTGTGGGTCCTGGGTATCATCTACAATAATTTCACAAAGATTAGGTCCTTGGTCCTAGCAACTTTTATGACTTTTTTCTGAGGGTTGTCTTTCAAGACCCTAGTGACTCTAGTGAATGATGTGTCTAAAAAAATGTCCACAATATTTAAATAAAATAATAAAATAGAGGTTCTTTCACTTGAATAATCTCCTCTACAAATCATCTCTAATGGAAAGCTATTGACAAACTGCTTCTTAAATTTAAATAGCTATAAGATTCTTGACTTTGAAACTTTTGTCCTTACAACCCTCTTCAATTTTAGTTTAAAACCTCATGCACTCGAAAAGAAATACAATGTTTCAGGGTGGTAACTACTCATTCATGTGCATTTATTTCCTTGGTTTTCATAAGGATTTGTAGATGCAGGGGACGATACAAATCACCCAAACTCATTGTCATTTCCAAAAATGGGGCGCTAAAAAATAAGGATGTAACATCACAACAAGGGGAGGATCATTTTTAAACATGTTGGATGATACAAACTGCTACATGTGGGGAAATCATGGGCTCAAACCTTGGGGAAACTAGAGACTAACTAAAAAGAAAATGTACCAAATGGTACTTATTAAACTCAAAGCATGAATAACCTACTATGTACATGAAGGAAGCATGACCCATTAATGGAAATGTTTAAATTGGTCTCATTTACCGAGATCTCAAAGGGATTATCTTCAATGTCCTCCAACTCAAAAATATTGTTCTCTTTATAGCAAGAAATGTAAAAAGGGCCCTCTCATAAGGCATCAAATTTCACATGCTGGCTGATGGGCCAAAATAATGGTCAAGTTTATTTGTGTTTCTACTACCTTTTTCTAAAAATTGTTATAAGTTTTATGGTGTTTTAAGACTCTTTTACCATCTTAGGTCTAATAATTTGAACAATATTAACAGTATTTGATGGTCATATAACTGTGGAATTATATCTTCTTTTAGAAGAAATACTCAATGTTTTGCACCTTAGTTATCTTTATAGTATTCCTTTGTGAATGATTGAATCATAATGGATTCTTGCAGCCAAGTAGTTTATTTTCCTGCAGCCATGTGACATATGCATATTTATGAGATCTTATATTTAATGAATTAATGAAGTGTGGAAATTAATGTGTCTACATGTTTTTTTCTCCTAACCCCTATTTGCAGGAACAGGTCAACAAGTAGGAACGGACAAGCAGGGATTCAGTGGATCTCATCAAGTTCTTGGATCGAGTCATTCAGCATGGAGAGAAAAGTGAGGATAGCATTGAAGACCCAGCTAATTTTCCTACTTCTTGGTTGAATCAACTAGTGATGTTTTAATGTTCAGAAAATCCAAGAATTAGTTTTCATATATTCTCTCCCAAAGACAAAGATGAAGACTGTTTATTTCTTGTTGAGAAATTTTCTCATTTTTTCTTTAATGTAATAACTGCATTCACTTATTCTGTTATAAGTGGTTGGTAAGTTAAGTTAGTTAGTTATAAGTTCTTACTATAAATAAGCTGCTAAAGCACCCTTCTGGAAGTAGGCTAATTAAGAGAGAAATCAATATGCACTAGGTTGAAATTGATGTAATCGTTTCCATCAATATAGTTTCCAATTTCAAGATACCATGTTTAATCAATTACAGTTATATGAATAAAGTAATGATTATTCTCATTATATAGAGTGTTAAATAACTTGTATTCACTCACCCAAGGGGGCCCACTTGGGTATTGATCCTTTGCATTTTTACTTTTTCATAGTTTTTTTTCAGCCCTTTGTTAATTCCTACAGCCACACAGAAACAGTTCTTGTGTATGTTCCTGCAGCCAAAGCGAGAAGAATAGTTCCTACCTAGTAAACCTGAACTTAATTAGTTTTCATGATTAGTTATGCTTTGGTAGATAGAATTCATAAGGGTTTACTTTCAATTACTTTCTTTTCTCCAACTTTCCTTTTCAACCAATAGTTAGCATTGCTACAAGGGAAACTTAGTGCATATATTGTGCATAACCATTTCAAGATTATGCCCCTAGGTTGACATATTAAATGAACCTTTCCATAGGATAGATATTCTCTCATTGAAGATGTCCAATCTATGATTATGGTATTTATACCTAGTTATTAATCCATTTTGAGAGGGCTACAATTTTGACATTGTTGTCAGGGATGGTGTCAAGCTAAGGACCTAATGCAGTCATGAGTCAAGTTTTTGGTTCATTTTATGTTTCCTTTAGTTTTTGTATTTGGTATTATTGAATTTTCATCCTATTCTAAGTTATTATTGAATCATTTAACTTGCATGAGTAGAAGAAGGAGAGATCCCTTAGGAATATTTCTTCCCAATAATCCCAAAATCAGTTAGGAGAATTATTTTTGCAAGAAGAAGAAGAGGAGAACCCCTTCATTGATGTTTCTCAAAACCTACCTACATCTTCATCCTCCTCAAATAAATAACCTTTTTACCTTAACATCTTTCAGGATCCTCTTGACTTGAACCCTTTTCCTAAAATCTTGGCCAATTTGTGTATCCAACATCGATAAATTCATTTCAATCATAATCAGGGACCTAATAACCATTTGGAGTTGGTAGTTTATCAACCTAGAGACCCAAAAAGGGGTCTACAAAGAGGCCCAAAAATAATGGCAGCTCCTCCCACTTTTCCATTTCTTATTACTGATCAACATGATAACAAAAAAACTCAAGAATATTCCATCTTTAGTCCTTCCTAAGTTCTATGGCTTAGCAACAAAGGACCCTGATACTCATCTCTTTGAGTTTGATATCCTTTCTATAAGTATGAATACACTACTAATGCTCTTAAGCTTAAATTTTTTCCTACAAATCTTAAGGAGTCAGCATTGAGATGGTTTATGGGTCTCAGAATTTATGTTGTTAATAATTGGGATGAGATGAAGACAATATTATTGGAGAAGTACAAGGAATATTATAGAGGGAATGACATGAGAGGAGATAGAATCTTCAATATGTCACAGAAAGAGGATGAGATATTAGAGGAATACATGTCTTGGTTCCTCTTCATCCTACAAAAGCAAACTCAACATAAGATCAATGAGGAGTCACAAAAATTGCTCTTTCTTATAGGAGTTAATGAAGGATGTACTGAAGCTCTAGACCTGATGGGAAGAGGTGACATAACTCAATCGTCTTGGGATGATATAAATAATATCTTCTTAAACTATTCTAGAGTTGTTTCCAAGAAAGGAAGAGGATATAGGCCTACCATGGGGAAATCCAATGGTACTGGAGTCTCAAGGACAGAGATAGCCCACTTGGTGTCATATTTCAAGAAGGACATTACCAACAACATGGAAACACAGATGGACACTATGCAAGACAAGAATAAACATGAGGAGGTTGAAGCTATGTCGGCTGAATTTTGTCCGCCCTACAGATAGAAGAAGGATAGTAGATGCAAAGCAGTGGCTAACTTAGAGGCTATCCAAATACCTATTGAGTTCAACCAAGTCCAAGGAGATGATTATCGGGTCTTTTACATTTATCAAAGGCGACGGTGGGCTCTAAGAAAAGGTATGCCACAAGATCCATTAACTTTTTCTAGGCCATTTTCAAATTCTTTTGGTAATTAGTGGTAACCCCAATTTAATCCTAATGTTATAAATTATCAACCCCAACCTTGGAATAATCCTACACCTCAATGGAAATCCTCTCAAGGGAATTGGAAGTAACCTCAAACCAATTGGAAAATATCCCAAAATTAGTGGCAACCACCATAAGGTAATTGACAATAACCACCTTAGTGAAGGGGTTGACAGTAATGGCCTAATCAACAATTTGGTATGCTGCTGAAAAATTCAATAGCAAGCATTAATACCACCAAATCCACCTCCTATCATCACTGCACCTCCAGTAAAACCTATGCAATTGCCAACTTAGCCAACTCCAAATCCCAATAGAAAACCTATGCAACAATAATTTTATTCATCAAACCTGAATCAGTAGCCTGCATATGCCATAAACATTAATGACATCCATCTCAAGTTAGATACTACTCTTCCAGCACCATCTACCCCTGTTATTACAGAAGTACCCTTAGAAGAGCTAGTCCATGAAGAACCTGTTGAACCACTTATCACCAATGTCCAGTACATCCAAATCAACCAACAAAGTCTCCTCCATTTCCTCATAGACCTGATCATGAAATACCTTATTTGTAGGATGACTCTAGTTTTGACCTTATTGATCAGCTAAAACACATTTGTGTTAGAATATCCTTGTTAAAAGATATAAAAGAAGTACATATTTATACTAAGGCAATTATGGAGGCTTGTCTGAAGAAACCAAGGAGAAAGAAGAAAGATCCTAAAACTATTCATGTTCTACGTCAATTATCTAATTTGATGCTTGCGAAGGCCTATGTTCCTAAATAGTCTGACCCATGGAGTCTTGTAGTTACCATTGTTATCAATGGGGTCAAGGTTATGAATTCCTTAGTTGATTTAGGAGAAGCCATCAATTTTATGACTAAGGATATAATATTCCATCTTGATATCACAAGCTTGAGAGCCACTCCTACAATACTGCAGCTTACATACAGTTCCACAATAAAAACCTGATGGTATGGTAGAAGACATAGTTGTTACCCTAGACACCTGGGAATACCCTGTTGATGTTTTAATCATGTCACCCAAGTAAAAATTGGGAGCTTATCCAGTCATCCTAGGCAGACCTTGGCTTTCTATTTTGATGTCTTTATAGCATGTAGGTTAGGAAATATGACTATTTTTTATGGACGCTCAACTAAGAAATTTTCTCTTTATTCTCCTACATAGCCCCAACTTGATGAAGATTAGGCCTTATGGCCAGACACAGGAGAGGAAGATACTGAAGCTAATTCTATTAGACATCTTATGATGATAGAAAGAGAACCATTCATTGCTACACAAGAAGAAGATGATATCCTCTCTGCCATTATCGACAATAACTATGGAGTAAACCATCAAATTTGTGATGCTACCCCATGTCCTTTATAGACTGTAATTCCACCATGTTCTTCACCATGCTTTCCTATATCCAAAAACTATTTGCACACTATGTTTCCACATGAAGTCCAATCAGCAGCTTTCAATGAATTTTCTATGGTAGAGTTAACAAAACAACTTGAAGTTTCCCTTGAAAAGAGCCTGAACGTAAATAAAAGTCTAACTAGGTCTCAGAAAGAATCTATGCTCACATTACAAAATACTCACCAACAATATTTTTTGTGGGACTATAGTGATATTAAGGGTTTAGATTTGAAGCTTTCTACTCATAGAATTTATATTTGTAAGGAATTCAAATCAATTAGGAAACCTCAATGGAGGATTAATCCCGCTCTCAGGGAGATATTTAAAAGTGAACTGCAGAAGTTATTGAATGTCAGATTGATCTATCCAATATCTGACATCCAATGGGTGTCACCACTTGTCATATTCCACAAGAAAGGATGGAAATAGAGGGGATGTGTAGACTATAGAGAACTCAATACTGCAACCAAGAAGGATCACTTCCCTCTTCTCTTCATTGATCAAGTCCTAGATAATATAGCAGGAAAGAAATATTTCTCATTTTTTCATGCATTTAGTGGATATAACTAGATTAAGATTTCTCCAAAGTACCAGGATAAGACTAAATTTACCTGACCATGGGGAACTTTCGCTTATTTTTTCTTGTCTTTTGGTATTTGTAATGCTCCAGCAACATTTCAAAGGGATGTCATAAGAATCTTTTATGATATTTCCTCTAATTGTATGGAGATCTACATGGATTACTTCACCACCTATGGTTCAAATTTTGAAGAGGCGCACACTAATTTAGAGAAAGTCTTGCAGATATTTCAAGATCATAACTTGTCTTTGAATAGTGAAAATTGATACATGATGATGGAAGAGGGCGTCGTGATGGGACATTATATCTATGTAGCTAGAATCCAAGTGGACCCAACAAAGATTAAGGTAATTTCCAATATTCATGTTCTTAAAAAATAGAAGGAAGTCAAAAGTTTCTTAGGACATGTTGGCTACAACAGGAGATTCATTAAAGATTTTAGTCAAATTGTAGTACCATTATATAATATTTTGAAGCAAGAATCTAAGTTTGGCTGGATATCAGATTGTGATAAAGCTTTTGAAAACCTTAAAGAAACTCTAACTCAATCTCATGTGTTAAGAGGATTGAATTGTTCATTGTCATTCCATATTCATACGGATGCTTAAGACTATGTTGTAGGAGTGGACTTAGGAAAGAAGGAGGGATCAATTGAGAAAATACTCTACTACTTTAGCGAGAATCTCAAAGGAGTTGAATTCAACTGTATTGTCATTGAAAAAGAAATGTTAGCAGTGATTTATGCCCTCAACAAGTTCAGGCATTACATCATAGGGTATGAATTTTTTATCCACACAAATCATGCAGCCAGAAAATATCTCATGGACAAACTTTCTATTAGAGGGAAGCTCACAAGGAGGTTTCTATTAATGTACAAATTTGGCATCACTATTGTTGACAAACCTGGGAAAGCTAATGTGGTGGTTGACTTCCTATCATGTCCAAAAGTAACAAATTATCCTATAGCCATTTAAGATACCTTTCTATACGAGCACTTTTTTCCATATCCGCTCATAGCCCTTGGTATGCAGACATCACCAATTATTTAGCTCTTGGTAATACTCCTCACTTTTCCCTAAAAGAATGAAGACTGCTTGTGGAAAAAAGTTTCAATTTCTCATGAATAACAGATTGGATATTTTACACAAGGCCATATCAAATAATGAGAAGGTGTGTCCAAGAAGATGAGATCTATGATATCTTACATGCTTTCCATGATGAACCATGTGGTGGCCATTTTACAGCTAAGAGGATAGCCAAAGATACTAAATACAGGGTATTACTAGCAAAAATTACATTAAGATGAAGCAAAGTATACAAAGAAGTGTGATAGGTGTCATAGGATGGGAAGACCAACAAGATCAGATGAGATGCCTCTATTTCCCCAAGTAGTTGTGACTCCATTTGACAAATGGGTCCTCAACTTTGTAACCCATTAAGTCATCCACAAATGGAAAGTCCTATATTCTTGTATGCACAAATTATATTACAAAATGGGTTGAAGCTAGACCTATGAAATATGCAAGAGATAATAAGGTTGTCAAATTCCTATATGAAGAAATATTTACCAGACATGGAGTCCCTAGGGAAATAGTTACTGATCAAGCATCACACTTCACTTCTACATTAATTACTGCCTTGGTCAATGAGTACAATATCAAGCATAGAAAATCCTCACCTTACCACCCTCAAGCTAATGGCCAGGTAGAAATCACAAATAGATAAATTGAGTCTATTCTCACCAAAGAGAGTTGCAATCCAAAATAAGGATTGGGCTAATAGGCTGCAGGAAGCAATATGGGCATATAGGACAACATGGAAAACCACAATAGGCTTCACATCGTTTGAATTAGTGTATGGAAAAATAGTTTTTATGCCCATTTAATTTGAGCATAAAACTTAAGGACAACTCTTAACCTAGATATTGATCTTACCACTGCACAAAGAGAGAGGATCCTGCAGCTTAATGCTTTGGATGAGTTCAGGAAATCTTCCTTGCAATACAAATAAATCATTTAAAATTAGAGGAAGCATTGGCATGATAAATATATCAAGGACAAGAAATTTCAACCTAGAGATTGGGCTCTTCTCTAAGACTCCATATATCAGGATAATCTAGGTAAGTTCCAAACTCATTGGTTGGGGACATATGAAATCAGCAAGGTGTATGACAATGGAGTCATTCTGCTGACAATAATTGATCCAGTCAGGTTTAAGCTACTTGTTAATGGTCATCGATTGAAATTTTTTTATCACAAACCAACAAGCAAATCAGAATTTATACAGCAATTCTCAGATGACCACTCAACTAAGGTTCCTAGAACCGAAGGTGTAGGACCTAATGTCCAACTTCCTTCTTCTTAAAAGAGTTTTTCATACATGCATAATAAATATTTTCACATTGTGGAAATACTTTTTATTTGTAATAAAATCCATTCCTCTGTACCATTCTCTTTTTCTACCACATCATCACTTCATCACCACCTTTCGTAAACACTTCCAATTAATGCTATCACGGATCATGTAGTTCACCTATAGATCACACAAGTAGCAGGTACGCATGACCTATGTGATTATTTATTACACTTCAGTTCATTTATTTCATTTTGGTTTTTTTTATATGTTTATGTGACATGGCCCTAGTCATATGTAGCACCATCCTCAATAGGACCTACTTTTTACTTTAAGTTGGGGGGGTCATGCTTGTATGTCATGTCTAGTCATCAATTGTGTTATGTTAGCATTAAATTGTGTTATAGGTATTTGAAAGAGAAACATATGTCATTTATATTTGTATTGATTGATGTGACATTTTAGGCATACAATATCTTTTCAGAGTACTCAAAAGTACTCATTCCTCATCAACTCCTGGTAATTCTTCCTACAGCCATTTTAAATTTAGAAAAAGTATTGATTAAGTCATAGAATACAAACAGTAGTACATAACATAGTGGATACATAATGGTTTTTGAAATATTCTAAGTTTCACTCATTTTTCCAAGATATTAGAGCTGAATTATGTGTCCTCTAGCCATTTACAAAACTATCCAGATAGGCTTTCAGGAAAAGTTTACAATCTATGAAGTAAATTGCATTTATATTTTGCGATGGGAGGTCAGCCCATCCACCATTAGCCAAAAATTCATGATAGCATACTTCAGGACCAGAGGTGTCAGCAATCATTCAAGGAATTTGGGTGGTTGGATTACCTCTTGAAGCTCACAGATTTTGATGGTGATATTGTTCTAAAATTTGCAATATCTCTCAAGAATAATGTGGAAATAGTTAAAGGTTTGAGAGAATATGTTTCAGAGGAAAGACTGGTTGAAGTGACTGGTTTACCTATTGAAGGTGAAAATTTTATTGAAACCAAGGATGCCAAAATGGCTCATGCCTAATTTACTCTGCATGAAGACCATTCTCCTTCGATGGACCAGAAAGGCGTGAAGAGGTTATCACTTCCACCAGAATACATTCAAATAACTTCATATGTGTTGAAATACCTCACCTACGAGGGATGACTATCATATCTACATTCTATTCATTTCAATTTACTGAGTCATATTCGACACAACAACCAGAGAATGAACGTTCTAAATTTCCTCTACAATTTTCTTCTCCGCAGTGCTACTAAGGTCCAAAAAGGTATGCCTAATTTTGTGTTGCACCATTTCTTAATTAAGATTATGGTTGAAATGGCATTGAGATAAATTGCTACCATGTCTTTGGATGAGTTTATTGCCATTAAAAAGTTAAAATAAGGATCTATATAGGGCCTAGGGGGACTCTATTGTTCCATAGGGTTAGCATGCCTAAGGAGATTTTTAAAATTAGGGAAAATCCTTCACCCATACAGGTCCAATCTAAGGAAACCCATGTAGCTAAACATGCAGCCAAGGCTCAAGCCTCAAAGACCTATGTTGGTGACTCAGAAGTTGTTCCACTAAGACCTAATGTTGAGAGCACACCCCGGAGCTCTGTGAAAACTAGTTCAGAAATAAGGAAGGAAAAGGGGAAGGGGATGGGAAATGATCTTGAAAAAGAGGAAATAGAGAAATAGGACACTAAACAATACTCTCCTCCCCCTAAGAAAAGAAAAACCGATTAAAGAAACACTCGTGTAGCCACTACCAAAAATAAAATCCCTCCAATGAACCAAGAAAAGGAAGTACCTCTAAGTTTAAGGAAGAAAAATCCCCTAGGAGGAGTCATAAATTAAGGAGAAAACCTCCAATGAAGACTCAGTAACAAGACTCAACCTCTATTTTAATTGAGTCCTTTGAATCAATTGATGTGGAGGAGTTAAATGATAACTAGAGGGATGATGTAATACCTGAGAGTCAGGACATCTTCATGGAGAATAATTCTCAAAAATAAAAGGCACAAGTGTCCATGGAACAAGGGGATGTTACACATGAGGTATCAATAGATGATAAAGAAGAATAACATGTTCTATAAATTTACGATTTAGATGCCCTTGCCTAATTTTTTGTTGTAGCATAATAAATGACAGAAACTATCATAGTAGTATGGACAGGGGGATAGGCATTTGAACCACCAGTGGAATATCCATCTATAGAGGACCAAGGGCCTGATACACCTCCTGACCTTTCCACCACACTTGTTGAAGGAATAAGCATGCACAAAGACATGTTGACACAGCAGGTTCTTTGGAAGCTAGAGAAGGAGCGATTGTAAAGAATAATTAATCAGAGAATTGAGCTTGAGCACAAAGATGAGGAAATTAACAAAATGAAAAATAGGTTTACCACTATTAAAACCATAGTTCCTGAGCTTATATAATGTAGGTCACCAGTCAGGTTTTATAACCTCTTCCTTAAGGAATAGTATTTAAATATGAAATTGATGAGGGTGGTACAGGGGTTATATCCATCTATGGAAACAACTCAAGAATTCTATGATATGTACAACAACTCTCCTACAACCATTAAAAAAAATTTGAGTGAATTATATTTGCACAATTTTTTTGTTCCTAATGATACCCATTGGAACACACTTTCTCACATAGGAGACATCCAATTATGAGCACTTATGCCATGGATACAAAATTAGACTAGTAGGGAACTTCAGGCTGGACCTAATAGGCATGAACAGGAAGATACTCCATTGGTTATAAGAGATGATTGTAAGGAGGCCAAGAACCTTTACTATGACAGGCTATGGTTATTCACAGATAATAATCATAGGGAAAGAATCTAGGATTTAAGAGAAGATGCATTCCAGGAATATGAGAAAATGGCCAGACATGAAGGACAGCTAGTCTTCGAATCCATTACTCAATGATGGAGTAGTTTCTCTGAGAGTTTTAAAAAGGATGAGCCACAATCCCCACAAAACTATGCAATTGTATAATAAAGGGCACATGGTACATTGAATTGGTCCAAATAAAGGGAAGAACATTAGCTTCCTATAAGGTTCCAGCCTCCACTGTTACTTTGGCCACTATTGAGAATGGTTGATGATAGTAATGAGTATAAAATGAATGAATAAGTGACCAAGTGGAAAAGGTTGAAGGAGAGCAAGGGATACTATTAGATCTTAGCAAAGGGAGGAACAACACAAAGTTTAACTATGGACTACCAAATGAACGCCAAGATCATAAATGTTATGACTGTTGGAGGACCAACAAGACCCTAAGTTGGGAAGAATGATGGGCCAAAATAATGGCCAAGTATTTTTGTGTTTCTACTGCTTTGTTCTAAAAATTGTTATAAGTGTTATGGTGTTTTAAGACTCTTTTACTATCTTAGATCTAAGACTTTGAATAGTATTAATAGTATTTGATGGTTATATAGGTGTGGATGTATACCTTCTTTTAGAAGAAATACTTGATGTTTTGAACCTTAGTTATCTTTATATTATTCCTTTGTGAATGATTGAAGCATAATGGGTTCCTAAAGCCAAGTAGTTTATTTTCCTACAACCATGTGATGTATGCATATTTATGAGATCTGAGATTTAATGAATGAATGCATTGTGGAAATGAATGTATCTGCATGTTTTGTGCTCCTAAACCCTCGTAGGAATAGATCAACATGAAGGAATGGACAAGCATGGATACAATAGATCTCATCAAGTTCTTGGACCGATTCATTCAACATGGAGAGAAAAGTAAGGATGGCATTGAAGACCCAGCTGATTTGCCTACTTCTTGGTTGAGTCAGTTAGTGATGTTTTAATGTTCATCAAATCCAAGAAGTAGTTTTCCTATATTCTCTCCCACAGATAAAGATGAATATTGTTTCTTTCTTGTGGATAAATTTTCTCATTTCTTCTTTAATGTAATAAATGCATCCACTTGTTATGGTTGAAGTGGTCAGTAAGTTAAGTTAGTTAGTTAGTTATAAGTTCTTAGTATAAATAAGTTGCTAAAGCACCCTTCGTGGAGTAGGATAATTAAGAGAGAAATCAATCCACACTAGGTTGATACTGATGTAATGATTTCCAACAATATAGTTTCCAGTTTCAAGATACCATGTGTAATTGCATTCAGATATATGAATAAAGCAATGATTATTCTAAGTATACATTGTGTTAAAGAACTTGGATTTACTCACCCAAGGGGGGCCCACTTGGGTAATGATCCGTTTCATTTTTTACTATTTTAATAGTTGTTATTCAGCCCTGTGTTTGTTCCTGTAGCCACACGGAAACAGTTCACGTGTCTATTCCTGCAGCCAAAGCGGGAAGAGTAGTTCCTTCCTAGTAAACCATTTAACTTAATTAGTTTGTATTATTAGTTATGTTTTGGTAGATAGAATTCAGATACGCTTAATTCTGAGTACTTACTTTTTTCAACTTTCCTTTTCAAGCAATAGTTATCATGGCTACAATGGAAACTTAGTGTATATATTGTGCAGAACCATTTCTAGCTTACGCCCCTGGGTTTACATATTAAATGTACCTTTCCATAGGATATATAGTTTCTCAGTGAAGATGACCAATCTGTGAGTATGGTATTTATAGCTAGTTATTAATCCATTCTGAGAGGGATACACTGACATGGCTTAGCTGTTGTTTCATCGTACTTCGGGACCTAATCATTTTCCTCAAAGACAGGGTCAGAAGACCTCTTGTCAAAACAATGTTTGACTACCCTTTTGTGATGTTGATATGTTAATGAATTATCATCCTTCTTGTGAGCCTCTTGTAGATTCAATAATTTCACCAACCTGATGTTCATTGCACCATCTTCATCAACTTCAATTGACTTTAGAAGTTGCAGAGCCAAGATTTCCATTGAGATAGGAAAAGCAACTTCTTTTCCATAGAATAAATCATAAGGAGAATCATTGAGGACTTGTTTTAGAGTAATCCAATCTTCCCATAGAGCTATCTACAAATGCTTTTGTCATTCTTGGTAGTGTTTGAAACTTATTCTTTTGATGATTCTCACCAAATTTTTATTTATCAACTCAACCAAGTCATTCCCCTAGGGATACTAGTTCATGGATGTCTTTAGAAAAATATCATGTTTTAATATGAATTCAAAATCTTTGATCCTATAAACACTTTTGTATAATTAGAAATGATAGTCTTTGGAGATCCAAACCTAGAGGCCAGTTCTTCCTGAAAATTGACAATTTCATTCTCTGTAGAATTTTTCAAAGGTTCGACCTCTTCCCAAAGAGTGAAATAATTTGTGGAAGTTAGAATGCATTTGTATCCTGTGATAGAAGGAGGATAAATCATTCTGGTGAAATCTAGGCCCCATTGTGCAAAAGGTTTATCAACAACTATAGGGCTTAATGGCATTGCTGAGTTCTTTCGCTTTCCTACAAAGAATTGACATTGTGTGCATTTCTTGAATAGTTAAAAATAATTTGAGAACATATTTGGCCATATATAACTAGCCTACATAATTTTTAGCACGATGGTTTTAGCTGAGAAATGCCCACTAGATGGGCCCTTATGCATCTTTTCTAGGATCTTCTGACTCTAAGTCTGATTAAGACACCCGAATAGGATGTCATTGAAATGCCCACTTAATGGGCCCTTATGCATCTTTTATAGGATCTTTTGACTCTAAATCTAGTTAAGACACCCAAGTAGGATGTCATTGAAATTTCTTCTGAAAAGTAGTCCCTCAACTATGAGAAATCCTACTCCTTGTAATATATAATACCTCTATTCAAATACAGGGAGGTGAGGTGGGTACTTTCCTATCTACATGAAATTTATTCAATCAGCTACCCAATCTTCTACTTCCATTGCTTGATTGATAAGGACCAGCTCTTCTTCTCCTTCAATGCCTTCAATTTCTTTTGCAATATATTCGCAGAGTCCTTTCCCCAAGATTACTTTGGTAGGTTTGATCTATTTATTGTACTCCACAATTTTAGTAATCTAGTTGGCTCTTTTCTCGATGATTTACCCTTCCATTGTATATTAATTCATGCTAGGATGTGCCACATATATTATGATCTTATTTCCAGCCACCATATATCTAATTTTTTTAGTCCTTTGACCAAGGTAAATGCCTATTTTTCAACAAATTTGTATTTAGTTTCATAATTCTATAGGGTTGTTGAATAGAAAAAAACTAGATGCTCTTATTTTCTATCTTTCCCCTTCTCGTTTAGTATAGCGGCAATGTTATATTAACTTCCATAGGCATAAACTATGAAATCCTTTGAAAAGTTAGGTTTGGATAACACAGGTATAGTGGCTATAGCTTCCTTTATCTTTTCAAAATAAATTCTTCCCTCTACAGTCAATTTGAATGGTTGTTCCTTTCGCAACATCAAGGTGATTGGTCTTACCATGCCAACAAAGTCTTAAATGAATCTTATTATAAATTTTATCTTTCCTAAGAAATATTGGACTCCTTTTTTAGTCACTAGTAGTGGGAGCTCTAAAACAGCCTTCATACTCTTGCGATAAATAGAAATTCCATCTTTAGAAACCACATGTCGTGGGATTTTCCCTTGGGGAACTTTGAATACACACTTCTTTGGATTAAGTGATATACCAAATTATTTGCACGTCTAAAAAACTTTTTCCAAGTTATTTATATGATCCTCTTTTTTCTTTGAAAATATTTTCAAGTCATCTACATAAATCAAGATGATTAGATTTACTAGTATTTTAAAGGTAATTTTCATAGCCTTCTAAAATGTAGCTCTTGCATTAGACAGACTAAATGGCATCTTGGCATAGGCAAATGTACCCCACTTAGTGGTGAACATTTTCTTATATTGGTTATCTTCACCTACCCATACTTGATTGTATCCTGAGAAATCATCCAATAGAGAAAATATTTCTAATCTAGCAACAGTCTGCAAAATTGACTCCATTGATGGCACGGGGTGATGCTCTTTCAAAGAATCCTTCTTCAATTCTTGGAAGTCTACACAGAGGTGAATTTCACCATTCTTCTTCTATACTAGCACTATATTTGACACCCATGTGTTTTTTTTTATTATTTAAATAATTCTTGAGTTAATTTCTTTAATTCTTCGCCATCAAGGATTTTATCTTTGGATTGGTTGGCCTCTTCTTTTGTCTGATAGGCTTGGCTCCTTCCACCATCTCAATGGTATTTTTGATGATTTCTTGATTATACCCCTTAAAATCATCATAGGTCCAGGCTATTACTCCTTTATATTTCTCACATATAGACTTGAGCCTTTCTCTGTCAGGAGCTAATATACTCTTGCCCACCTTTAATTGTACGCCACTCTCAACTTCTAGATCTCCATAATCCTTTTGTTTAGCGAAAAACTTTCGCTTGTCTTTTCTTGCATCATCACAGTCAAATATATTTTTTAAGGTTATCAAACCTTGGGCTAACTTATTTCCCTTCAGTTGAATGATCAAATCCTCGTATGCCTCCTCTACCTTTTGATGCAATTGTTTAGAAAAATCTTCAACGTACTGGATGAACAAGGCAGTTTTTTTAGCACTAGATAACATCTGCCAAATCTTGTCATTATTAGGTATGGTTGGGCTGATAATCACTTGCAGTGAATGCTCATTTGTAGGAAAACTTGTCATAGTCTCAAACTGGGATCCAATTGAGCCAATTTATCAACCTTTGCATTTTCTCTTCTCTAAATTACTTGGATATTGCAAATTGAAACTCTCAATTAGGTCATATACCATGTGGAGGTAAGACCTCATACAAGGGTTCTTACCAGCTGAAGTATTGTGTACTTATTTTAGTACCAATTCAAAATCTCCATATACTCTAAGTTTCTTGATTCCCATTATTTTAGTTAATTCTAGTCCGTCAACCATTCCTTCATACTCTGCTTCATTGTCTGTAGATTTAAACTAGAAATGAAAGGATATTTTCACTTCTCCTGAGGAGAAATCAGGTGGAGACTGGCGCCTGATCCAGTCCATCATCTTTCTCCATCAAATTACATCACCCAAAACTCTGATGCTCAATGACTAATATCCTTTTCTACATTTTCGTTTACCTCAGTTACCTTTGGAATAGGATAATCTTCATAAAAAATTATATAGGTCCCAATACCAATAGCATGGTAGTTTTCAAAAGGATCATTCTCAATGAAATTCTTGAGAAGAACCTCTTCCTCTTTAGTTTTATCACTCATTACCTCTTCATCTTCTAGCATCTCAATATAATACATCTCATCTTTAGGATAGAGGTATGGGTGGGTTCAAACTTAAGCACAGCTTCATCCGCTACATGGGTATTATACATAGGTTCAGATAATATATTGACCTTGGTTCCATGGGTCGATCATCTACCAAATCTTGTCATTATCAGGTATGTTTGGGCTGACAATCACTTTCACTAAATGCTCATTTATATGAAAACCTATCACAGTCTCAAACTGGGATTCAATTGTAGCCAATTGATCAACCTCTACATTTTCTCTTCTCTAAATTACTTGGATATTGAAAGCATTGAAACTCTCAATTAGGTCCTATACCCTGGCGGTAAGACCTCATACAAGGGTTCTAAGTAGCTGAAGTATTGTGTACTTATTTCACCACCAATTCAAAATCTCCATATACTCTGAGTTGCTTAATTCCCATTATTTTAGTTAATTCTAGTCATTCAACCATTCCTTCATACTCTACTTCATTGTCTGTAGATTTAAACTAGAAATGAAAGGCTTTTTCCACTTCTCCTAGAGGATAAATCAGGTGGACACTGGTGCCTGATCCAGTCCAGCATCTTTCTCCATCAAAGTACATCACCCACAACTCTGATGCTCAAATCCTTTTCTGCATTTTCCTTTACCTCAATTATCTTTGGAATAGGATGATCTTCATCGAAAATCATATAGGTCCCAATACCAATAGCATGGTAGTTCTCAAAAGGATCATTCTCAATAAAATGATTGAGAAAAACCTCTTCCTCTTTAGTTCTATCACTCATTACCTCTTCATCTTCTAGCATCTCAATACAATGCATATCATCTTTAGAGATAGAGGTATGGGTGGGTTCAAACATAAGTATAGCTCCATCCACAACATGGGTATTATACATAGGTTCAGATAATATATTGACCTTGGCTCCATGCTTAGTTCTTAATTAAATGAGACCAATTAAGGGACATATAACCTCATATTTTGGAAGTAAAATCTCATGATAGGCAAATACCAAAGATATGGGAATATCAATGACTACAATTTTTTGTGGGACAGTGACATTTCGGAAAGAAAATAGGGTTAAGAGAAGTTCCTTTATTACCTCTATGGATTGAACCTTCTTACCATGTAGTTGCATGATTCACCTATTAGAAGGTTCATACTCTACATAGAGAGCATCTGCTATTTTCTTTGGCATGACAGTGTTACTTGCTCCAGAATCTATCATTGAATTATGCAGCAACTTGTCTCCTACTATTAAAGTTAGGAAGAAGGTAATTGGTTTAGACTTACTGGTTTCATCTCCTTTCACATTGTCACCCGAATTGACCAACACAATTGGTTGTTGAACTTGAGGGATTTTCTGCTCCACAATAGGAACTTTTCCTTTGATCTATGCTTGTTCAACTACAGGTTCGGTTTTGGTTTGTCTATCTCAATTTTCAAGGGCCTCCTTCAATGGTTTATTTTATTTATAAATTATGAGTGTATCCCATATGGATATGTTCGATGGATCTTTCTTTAACTATTCAACTACATTCATAGTTGGTTCATGTGGGTCTTTAGCGTCCTTTTGCTTGAACAGGTCAAAATCCCATGTTCTATGGGTTGGTTTTGTAGGGGCCTTTTCAACAGGGGTCTTATTGACTTTGAACCTTAGACATGGTATCTAAATTTCCTTGTTTGGTGGAGTTGGAGGAATTACTTCACCAGTGAATCTTCTCTTAGAACATGTATTATAATTTAACTACACTTGTGGCATCTTGGAGGTTGACGCTTGGTTGGTGAAAATGACATCATCATCATCATTGGCCATCCAAGAGAGTTGAGCATGATTAGGAGAAATTTTTTCCTCCTATTCAAGAGACATCCCTTACGTCTGGATTGTCAACATGTAATTTTCAATTATCATGCAAGATTAATTATAGACTCCAACATCAGGATTCATTCTTTGACTTCTTTTTTCTACCACTTGTTTCAAGTTCCCTCTCGGACAATTTTGAGGCATATAAGCATCGTTGCACAAAACGCACCGAGCATTCAGATCTTTAGAAAAATTATTCTTTGTAGCCACCAACTCTTAGTTAGGGTTGTGAGGGATGGATTGCATTGCGGAAGGAATGGAAACTATTTGTTTAGAGGATTATCCTTGCACATTATTTCCCTAGCTGTTATTTCCTTGGCTATTGTTTCTATTCCACCCTTGGTATTGATTGGATTGGTATAGAGGCATCCCATTTTGGCAATTTTTATAATTCTAGTATTTTGATTATTGAGGTATGGCTTGTTGTCTCTTGATATTGGTTATCTTATTTGAAAATGACCTTAGCAGGTTCCTCATATCATTTATCTCTGCTAGCATCTATCAAATTATTTTTTTCTCTTATGGTCAACTCATTGGCAGCTACCAAATCAATTCCTCCTAGGGTTTGTACAGTCGGGGCTATATCAAAGTTGAATGTTTTTAAGTAATACACAAAGGCCATGGGGACTGGAGGATGGGTGTCAGTGGGGATTCTATACCAAGTTTTTTAAAACCTATTAAATCAGTGAAAGCCTCTTGGGGAGCTCGTTTAACAGTAATTAATTGTTGAAGCAAGCATGAATGGTCACCCTTTTTATAGAAATGACTTTAAAATAGATTGCAAAGGTTGTCCCAAGTACATAGTGTTTGGAGGGAAGAATATATACCACTGCAAATATTCTCCCTTAAAATATGTAGGTAGAAGTCTCAGGGCTACATTTTGTTGTGTAATATGGTGTACGATGAAGGTATTTGACACATTTTTCATATGCTTAATAGGGGTTTTTTTCATCCTCTCCAGTAAATTTGGGTAAGGCTTTCAAAGCACTAATAGAAATTGCATCCCAATTTTCATGAGAACCTAGTAGAATAAGAGGACTTCCATTATCCCAAATAAAAAAATTATGGTTTGTCGTTGGTGTTGTGGGGGTGGTGGTGTTGATGCACTTGATACAAAGGCTTTACTTCTAGATTTGGATATAGTCACTAGAGGGGGAATTAATAATCTTGGATAATGAGCAGTTTGAGATCTCATGACTGGCATGTAGCTTATGCGCATATTTTAATTTTGTCTTGAGGTTTGGTTCGGTCCCACCGGGCATGCCATAAAAAGGAACTATTGATCCTAAATTTTGCAATCTAGAAAGGTAACAGATCTTATGGGAAGTTCAAATGGTGTGGGACCAAATTACTACCATTGAAATGTTGGCAAGTGATAAGTTTTGTATGATTTGACACACTTATGGGTTTTCATTTATGGCAACATATCTGGTATATTGATCACTTGGAATGAAGTTATGGTTTGCAGGTACAGTATTCAAAATGACTAATTACGGAAGCAGAAAAATAGAGTATGACGTATTGTTTTGGCTAGCAAAGATTGAGTTCAACAAGTTATGACTTGCGAGCTTAGTGGAAGATACTATGGGGTATGTATGACCTCCACCTAAGATCGATTTAGTTTTGGAGTTGATTACAGTGAGTTAAAGAGATTTGCACACAAGCGCAGACAACAAGATAGTGTAACAGAGCAGCTCAATAGTAGTGATGATTTATGAAGTACAGTGTGGACTCCTGACAAGATAAGTTGGATTATAATTTTGGGTAATCTATATTTTGTTTATGTAAGAGCGTTGACTTTGTATTTACTATTTATATTATTTATTTTGTATTGAGAGCCGAATATGTGATATTGTTAAGAGATCCGACTTGGTAATAAGAAAGATATATATATATATATATATATATATATATATATATATATATATATATGAATACTTTTTGTAAAGCGAAGATATGATGGGAAGAATGATGACCGGATGAATAAGTGTATGTGCAAATGGAAGAGCAGAGGATGACAGAGATCATTGAAGAACTATGACTGGAATTATCTAAGCATTGAAGATGCTTGTTTTTATTCATTATAGAGAACACTTTGTAACAGAAGTTTTGTTGTAACAGTTGTAAGCTCAGTTGGCCCCTAACAGGGTGTTGTATACCTTTAACAGGGTTGTTATTCCTCTAACAAGGAATTGTACTATGTAATATTTAGCTCCTAATAGTGCTAGGTCTCCTTACAGGGACATTATACTTTAATAGTTCATGCTTGTAGGTGCCATCCCCACTGGGGTTTTCCCTTGGCTAGGGTTTCCTCGACAACAAATAATGGTGTTATGAGTTATGTGTTATTTGTTTATTTTCCTTTGATTTTAGTATGCTTATGGTTTATGTGGAATTGGTTTAAGTTTTATTTAAAGTGTTGTAATACTGATTCACCCCCCTCTCAGTATTACTTAATCCTAACAATTGGTATCAGAGATATTGTCCCTTTGAGAGAAATTCTAACAGCTTAAGGGAGATCAGAATGGATTCAAAAAATTTACAAGAGAACTTTGAAGCAGCACGTGAAGACCTTGATAAAGAAAAAGCAGAAAATGGTGACTTGAGATTCAAATTAAGGAGAGTTGGTGGATTCATCAAGAAACTTAAGGATCACCTTAAACTTTCCAGAAATTAGAGACAAGATCTTATGGTTTAGATAAAAGAATATTCATACAATGATAATTCAAATCAGATAAAGCAACTTGAACAAGAAAATGATGCCTTGAAGCCTGAAAATGAAATGATGGCTAAAGAGATTCAACAAGAAAAGAATGCTAATATCAAGACTAAAGATGCTAATACTCTAATGGGACAAATGAATATTAACCTTAACCATTACAAGAACAAGTATCTAGAATTGGATAAATATAATCAGATCATAAAAGGTGAACTTGTTGAGACAAAGAAACACATTGAGAAACTTCACATGAGCAGTGACTTGATCGATGGATAGAGAGATAGATAGAAACCTAAAGGTGATATGACTGGTATTGGCTTCAATGAAGTTGAATGTTCTAAGAATTAGGAAGAAAAATCTGATGTAAAGATTGATGCAGAAATACCTATTCTTGAAGAACCTAAAGAACAGATCAGACCTTTTAGAGGTATATGTTTTGGATGCAACAAGTTTGGACACATGAAGAGAGATTGCAGAGGTAATACCCATTTCATAACATTTTCTAGTTATTATTTTAATTGCAATGCATATGGGCACAAAAATATAGAATGCGAGAAACCTGATCAGACTAGATACAGACAAGACAACAATAGAGGAGAATCAGAAGCTAAGATCACATGTTACAAATGCAAAAATCTTGTACACATTGCATGGAATTGTAAATTTCAAGTTAATCAATACAGTAAACCTCCTATATACTACAAATGTCACAATCCAGGTCATATAGTGAAGTTTTGCAGGTATAATGGAGTAAACAACAGAAGAACACCACCTCCTATGGATACAAAGAGGAATGACAATAATAATGGTAAGAGTATGGCATAATACAAGAGTGATTTTGAAAATTGTTTCAGGAAAGCAGAAGATAACAGTAATGGTAAAATATGGAGAGTCAAAGAGTCTAATGATGTATTGGTTCAGGAAGAGACAGTGGATACTACTGGATCTTCACCTGATGCTAGCAAAGCAGAATCAACCTAATTGGTCAAGCATGGCGTTAGGGGGAGCATTGGATGAGCACAATAGAATATATCCAGCCCCTGATTATGTGGATTAAGCTCTAGAGAGCTTAGGTATGATATTGGCCGACACCATAGAACTTATATCGAAGAGTGCAACATCGGATGATGCATATTTTATGATCGCAAGATTTATGATTGACTAGACAATATTGGGTAATGTGAGTTTTTAACACTTAACGATGTATAAAGAACCTAATGGTTATCTATTTCCTTACCATTTGATGAGCAGTGACCTAAGGAGATCATAGAGTAGAGAGATTCAGACTATCTAGCAACTACTTTGTGTGATCGATCGAAGTAGAAACTTGAAATTCAACGTGTAAAAGGTATTTAAATCATTTACATCTACAAAATCTATGGATGCACCCTTGATATATGATGTTGTGGATAGACCTAGATACAAGTTTAAGAAACATCCTTTCAAGTCGTGTGAAGTCGACCCTGAAGGAGAATTTTCCCAGACACCGTATAGCATTTTGCACGTAGAAGATATTAGGGCATACATTTATTGCAAGTATGATATGCTAGGTATTGATGAAATTTCTATTGAAATGGAGTATATGATTGATGATGGAAAAATGAGGGATGAATTTAAACACATTGAAAACCTGAGCATCATGAAGATATTGGATTTATACGAATTCAGCGAAGAGGAATGGTTTAAAATATTACTAAGCAGAGTTCATGATCAATTCATCTGGATAGGAGAGCAACTTGTAAAGATTTGTAGTCAATTGATTCATGAGATTACTGGATTGGACAACACTGGTACTATCCATGTGGCTGAGAATAACATAAAGAAACAAGTAGAAACCCTAACACATTCAAAATGGGACAGCGAGCTATGACATTTAATGATATATTCTTACAGGATGTCAGATTGATTGCGATGATACTTGGTTACAAATTCTACTACAGCAGTAGACCTAACTCAGTATCTACATGTATTATCATGATGGCCTATAGAATGGTGAAAGAAAATACTACTTATAATCTATGTGAGGTTCTAGCACAATAGTTTTTGGAGAATGTCAAACTAATCAAGAAGGAAAATTCTAAAAAATTTTGATTTGGCTCACTCTTAATGCATATGTATATCCACATTGAGCACAAGTTTCCTGGCATGCACCCAAGTGGTTGGAGAAAAGGGATACCTACTGGTATATAGATTTTTGAGAACTATCGAAGACAGAATAGCACATGGATTGATGGAGAACTATTTGGGATGATCAAGATTCTTCAAAGGCAAATGAAGGAAAGAATCAGAATTCCTAAAGAACTAGTTGAAAAGTATAAGGACACAATTTGTTTTATGGTTGAGACAGACTGTGTATGTTTTGAATAAATTATACCTAGGGTGAAATGGTGTTACCCTATGGGCTATGAAGTTAGTTCTGAGGTCCTAACTATGCAGATTGAACATGTGTTGGCATCTGAGATAGATTCATCTAAGGAGAGATGGGGAACCTATGAGGAAAAGTCAGAAAAAATCAGAGAAGAGAAGACTAGAGGCATGAGGAAAAGGAAAGTTGAAAACATTTTTGATGAATGTGGAACAAAGGCATGTTTGACTAATGAAGAATTGAGAGAAGTGAAGAATAAAATAGCAGAGCGATCTTCTCGATTGGCAAGTACTTCTACTGGAGCCCTTCCACCTCCAGATATTGAACAAGTAACTAGTCCACCTTCTACTATTATTGTTGTTACAACCTCTTCACCACCACTGAAGACATCACAAGAAGAAGCAGTTAAGATTGTGCCTCGGAGAATCACTAGATCTACCAAACCATATTCACCTCGTAAGGAACAGATGACTGAAGGAGAAGAGAAGAAAACAAAAAAAAAAACCACTAGTGGAAGACAAGTATGGAAGCTAGACTTGAAAATGATTGAAAATAGAGCTATTGAGCAAGGTAATCTTGTTTCTGTGAATAAGTACTATGACAGGTATGAGGAATCATATAAAATTAAGATTAAAGATATTGTAGTAAATCACTTTCTTGTTTTCAAGAAGAACCTACTAGAATCAGAGGGAAGTGTACCTCAGGAACTTTATGATAGACTTGAAGTAAGGAAACAACTTGCACACATTGAAGATGATGCTACCAGCAGTTTCTATAAAATAAAGAGAAAGAATACTTAATGCATTGAAACCACTATTGAGGACTAAGGCTAGATTAGTAAATATTATGGCCAGAAAGTATGAAGAAGTTACAGAAGAGACTTAGAGAGCATTGGGTGAGACACTAATGAATAATATTCTTGAGAAGACTCCACCTCCTAAACCTACAATGCCTACACCCTTAGGAATTGGAGATAGTTCTAAAATAGGTGAGGCAAATGTTGGGATGAGCAAAGATACAATGCAACCATATTTCTATGTTTCTGGTGTGCCTGTGACCCTTGACACATTGCTTGATGAGAAGGACCCATTTGCAAGTAGTATGGACAACACAATAGCAGAGGAGAAGGAAGAATAGAAAGAAGGAGAACAGGAAAAGGAAGAACAAAAGGAGGAAGAGCATAATATTGAGTCTGAACAGAGAATTGAGACTGAGACAACAAAAGAGAAAGAGACAAGAACTGAGGTAAAACATGAACCCCATAAACCTACTAATTTGTTGTTGGAAAGTATGAACAGAACATTGAGTACTGATATTGATAGTATGGATGAGGATGAGTTGATGAGACTATCCTTCATCCCATTCTCTAAAGCTAAGGAAAGACCTGAGAAAAAATGAGATAAAAGATCTAAAGTGATTACTAGGGTAGTAAATATAGTGAACAAACTCCTCCCTACACCTATTGTATTTCAAGGAAAAGATGAGGCAGAGAATCTGAAGTTGACACTAGATGATTTTGACAGACACTATGAATCTTTATTGAATATTGTTGAAGAGAAGGCCAAGAAAAGTTATCTAGAAAAGAAGTTGAAAGAAGTTTGCCAGTCTATCTCATGGGACTTGGGCATTCTGAGAGAAGCTACAACTAAGGAAAGAAACTGTGTCACACATGGAAGGATACTATACAGCCATTGTATAAATCCTATCAGACATATACAGAACATTGAAGACATTTTGGCAAAGGAAAGAGCTTCACTGAATAGAATGATGGATAGTTGTGAGACCTCCTCACAATCTATATTAGAGATGGACAGAGATATAACAAAAACCTATGAAAAGATGAATGTATTAGATATTGAGAAAAGGAGTCATGACAAGATTTGGTTTGTTGAAGAGTTTAATCACTCCTAAACTATCAATTCTTGAAGTGCGTTTATCTGATATGGAGAACACAGCAGAGTCATTGACAAATTCTATGCCTACAGAATTGAAAGCCGCAGAGACATCATCTTATGCACTTAATGGACTAATTCATGTTAGTTAGTTGTTGATTAATTCATGGAACACTGAAGTGAATATCATGGGAGACACCTTCCAGGATGTACTCAAACTGGTGAGCAAACATTGAAATCCTACAATTTTGTAAATTTTGGATGCACCTTTGTCATTGTTGTCAAAGGGGGAGAAGAGAAGAAAAATGAGTTAATAGAAAATGATAATACAATATATATATATATATATATATATATGAAAGAAAAAAAAGAGAACATTAAGTTGGGACACTTAGTCATTTTTCGCCAAGTGTTGTCATCAATGCCAAAGGGAGAGATTGTTGGAAAGTGATGATTTTTATATGATTTGAGACACTTATGGGTTTTCATTTATGGAAACGTATCTGGTATATTTATCTCTTGGAATGAAGTTATGTTTTGGAGATACAATCTTCAAAATGACTAAGTACCGAAGCAGAAAAATAGAGTATGACAGTATTGTTTTGGCTAGCGAAGATTGAGTTGAATGAGTTATGACTTGCGAGCTTAGTGGAAGATACTATGGGGTATTTATGACCTCCACCTAAGATCGATTCAGTTTTGGAGTTGATTACAGTGAGTTAAAGAGATTTGCAGACAAGCGTAGACAGCAGGACAGCATAACAGAGCAGTTGAATAGCAACGATGATTTAAGGAGTATAGTGTGAACTCCTGACAAGCTAAGTTGGATTATAATTTTGGATAATCTATATTTTGATATTGTAAGAGCACCGACTTTGTATTTTCTCTTTACACTATTTATTTTGTATTGAGAGCCAGCTATGAGATATTGTTAAGAGAGCCGACTTGGTAATAAGAAAGATACATATACGAAGACTTTTTGTAAAGCGAAGATATGATGGGAAGAATGATGAGAGAATGAATATGTGTATGTGTGAATGACAGAGAAGAGGATGACAAAGATCATTGAAGAACTATGACTTGAACTATCTAAGCATTGAAGACGCTTGTTTTTGTTCATTATTGAGAACACTTTGTAACAGAAGTTTTGTTGTAAGAGTTGTAAGCTCAGTTGGCCCCTAACAGGGTGTTGTATACCTTTAACGGGGTTGTTATTCCTCTAACAAGGAATTGTACTATGTAATATTAAGCTCCTAACAGGGCTAGGTCTCCTTATAGGGACATTATACTTTAGTGCATGCTTGTGGGTACCATACCCGCCGGGGTTTTCACTTGGCCAGGGTTTCCTCAACAACAAATAATGGTGTTATGAGTTCTGTGTTATTTGTTTATGTTCCTTTGATTTCAGTATGCTTATGGTTTATGTGGAATTGGTTTAAGTTTTATTTAAAGTGTTGTAATAGTGATTCACCCCCCCTCTCAATATTACTTAATCCTAACATGAATGACCTATGGGATTGAGAACCTGACTCTTCATGACTAAGGGGATTCAGAAAGGGAAAATAACACAAAATTGAAACTAAACTAAGGTGATGCACTAGAAGATAGCACTGAATAACTCAGAATTACTTTTGCAATAAACCAGACTCAACCACATAGATCAAAACATAAAAATCGTCTCACAATTGAGCATAATATGCCACAATCCCTTCATTTTTTAAATGAGAATGAAATAATCATATCCATGACGCAAATTATAACATTCATATAATTTCATGGGTGCATCGACAGAAGCCACTGAGACAATGCATACACTCATTAACATTATTATTCATCTATTTATCTTCAATATCACTACAGACATGATATAGTCCCATATATTTAGCTATCCTTAATTGGAAGAGTATTTAACATTATCCAAATCAAAGAAAGTCTCATAAATAGAATTATAAGAGCCCAACAAAGATAACTACTACTCAAATGACAGAATTTCATTATATTCATAATCAATTCAAAATAAAAAGGTTCCATAGAGCACAGTCTACGTTTCAAAATGACATAAACTTTCATGAAAATAAAATCAGAGCAGATATCTTTAAGCAATACTGAAAACAAAATAGTCTCTTCTCTAGAAAAACATGGTATTAATTTCTATATGATCGAACCCATAGAACAAAAATATTACCCCCTTTTGTAGAAAATTCCCTACCAAAAAAATATTCTCCATATCTTCACGCACGCATTCTCCATATCTTCACACAAGCTCCAAACGCATGCTTGGAGAGTCATGATGATGGTTTAAGAAATTATCATTGTTCGGCACGTCAATACTGCAAAGACCAGACCTAGCGAGCATGTGTACAAAGACTAACCGACCACTTTTATGTCATGGCATTCGCTAAGCGAACAATGGTGACCTTTATCTCAAACCCCGCACTTGACACGTGTTGCAACAACGAACCTCCTCATGAACTCTCCTCTCTTTCTCCTCAAATCCTTTCCTTTCCTTTCCTTTCCTCAAATCCTTTGTGAGCAAGGCACATGTCTTATGAAGGAAAGGAACCCGTGGCAATTAAAAGAAAAAGTATCATTGACATTAGATCTAGAATCTCCCGTCCAGCTTCAAAACATAACAAAAAAAAGCCCAATGTATGGTGATTCGCACTAGTGGGAAATCGAATAGCCTGAAGAGGAATATAGAAAAAGAATAAAGAAATATCGGACCTTCATTGACATGTTCTTTGAAGAAGGGTAACACCCTAAGCAATTTCAAGATGGGTATGACATACTCAACTTGCCCCATCCCGATGCCCTGGTAAGCCTTCATATTATGCGATATTGCACTTTGGAGGGTCGTTACATGACGGTTCCTAGTTATCATTTTCCTAGTTTAATCTATGTTAGGCATAATGAAAGGATAAATCTGATATACTATTTGTTCTCATCCCTGCAGCAAAGTATTGAAAAGGGTGATTCTCCTCCCTTGCACCAAGGTATAATTATGGCCACGTATAAGTATATTCTAGCTATAGACCCTCATGGTAATCCCTCTATGAACATCCAAGATAACCCTCGACTTCCAGCCAGTTTTGTTACAATTCAACTCCTTGCTAGCATGACTCATTCCTCTGAAAGAGGTAATTCCTCAGGGAAGAGAAAATCCAACAAGAGTCTGTTGATTCCCCAGTTCCTCAAGAAAACAAACTTTTGAAAATTACTCCTGAAAAATGAAATCCCTCTTCTACTCTCCCTGGTTCCTCTAAAATGAGAAAAATGAAATATAAAAGTATGAAAAACAAGGGAGTGACTATAAACTTAATTGATGGCTATGAGGGTGACAATAAGATGGGCATGAAGGATAAACAAGAAGAGGCTTTTGGTGTTGCTTTTTCTGAGGATCAAAGGTCTGGCCCCCTAGATAAGGTTGCCCCAAAAGATAATAGTCTTAACCCCAAGAGATGAAAAAATGGTTTTTGAGGAAGAAGAGGATGTCCTATCCTCCAAGGAAGAATTTAACCCTGTTAATAAAGAAGAGAGTGAAGGGACCGAAACTAAAGAGGACCGAGATTAGGTGGATGAGGAGGGTTTTCAAGAGGAAGATAACAATTCTGGAGAGAACAAGGAAATTGTTGAAAACGATGATATGGAGACTAAAGCAGTTGGGGTATGCATAATGATAATGATAATAATAATAATATGCCAAAGGATAACATGGAAGAAAACCAACACATTGTCAACTTCATCGACGAGTTGAAAGTGCAGATTGTTGATCTTCATGTGAGGATGAATGGCCTAGAATCGAAACTGGAAGGGATTTACAAAAACAAAAGATAAAAGGCATGGAGAGTGTTATTAATTACTTGATTTTCATAACTAATGGCATCACGTAGAAAGCAATTATGGGAATAGTTTTGGGACAATCCAAAATTAGTAAAAAGAAAATAGTCGAGGCAATGAAGACAAGAGCCCTAGCAAAAGCAGGAGCAATACGGCCCAAGCTGAATGGAAAGAATCTCGGGTAGCACTCCAGAAGAATTGGGATCTTATCTCTACTTCCAAAAAATGATATTTATTATGTTGTTTATAGTATGTTGGTTTCTAGACTCAAGTTGGTTTTTGGTTGGCATGCATGTCTCAATTAGCATATTACTACTAGTTATAGTCTTTAACTTTATCATCTGGATGGCTATTATTATAGTGTTTATGGTTAGATACTGATGGGTCCTGTGTTTATTAGCCTAGTTATCTTTTGGATGGTTGTTCATGGTTTTAATGATGTATTTGGTTATATGATATTCTAAGTTGTGATGTCTTGTATTTGGGATCAAGACCTTTACCCTACTTATTTCATCAAAAACAAGAGAACAAATATAAGACAATAACTCTAATCCATCAAATTATGCAAATATATAATGATGAACTTACAAAAATTTGATATTACAAAAAGAACCCCTTGGTTATATAGACCAAAATGAGACATAAGATTATGACCTGTGAACACTTGTAATTTGATATATAAAGTGATACCATGTGTACCCTAAGTAAACTTAAGCAATTAATGTGAAAGAACCTAGGTGATGAACTAGCTAAATAAAACATCCCTTTCACACTAACTAGTATCACCTAAACATCTCACAACCCTAAATTAATCTTTTCAATTGGTGGAGTTGATATTTATTAATTTAGTACTATTCTAAGAGAGTAATTGTGAAAGAGTATACTTTGCTCTAAGAGCAATGTTGGAGAAGTTTACAGTTTAGGCACTAAAATCTTCCTTACATTGCCTTGGATACCCTTCCCTCTACAAAATCATTCCACTTCTTTTCTTTGTACTCTTAAAATGATGCCCAAAGGGATCACATATTTGCACCATGTAAGTCTTCCTTCATACCTCTTGTAAAGGGTGAATGTCTGCACTAGCGCCATTCCTCCATCTTCTTTTGTTGTCGCTTCTCTTTACACAATCTAGTTGCTCACCTCAAGATTTTCCTTATAATCTACCACTAGCCTCTCTAACGAAATTTATCCATCATTTAAGCTTGGATGTATAGCCATAGCCTATTCAAAACTCTCGTTTGGGCATAAGAAGGGAGTATATGTCCAGGGTTGTGGAGTCTAGCTTTTTGACACCTGTCAACCAAATTTGCTTGAAATTTTTTATAAAGCCTTTTCCAACAAATCCATTTCATGGATATCTTGCAACCATTGCAATTCGTGAGACTACATCTCTCCTCCATTTTTTGTGTAACTTGTAAGCTTCGTAAGTGCTGAGAGGCGGGTGTCATTGCACATAATGGTGTTGTGATTCCCTTTCCTAATGATACGCCCCTTTTATTAAATGCATTGATGGATGTATGTATCATGTTCCACGTCTCTAACCTTCAACTGTGTCTGATTTGAAATATTACCTATTAATTATCTTTCATATTTTTGTTGTGTAGGCACCGTGTAAGAATAGGCTCCTGTGAGGGATGTGACACTACAATAAGCTCTGACTGGACCTGTGGTAACTTCCCACATGCCTATAGTTGCCTTTTAACTTTTACTATTGATCATTGCATTCCTCTAAGACATTTTATTGAAAAAGTATGGGAGAAGCAAAGGGAGAAGCTTTTTGTTGTTTTGTGAACTTTAAGAAGGCTTTTGACACCGTTCCTATAGATAAGTTGTGGCACAGAATGGAAAAGTTAGAGGTCCCAATAGAGTTAAGGGATGCGGTTTATAAGCTGTATGAACGGGTCAGAGCCAAAATTAGAACTAAGGAGGGCATGTCTGAATGCTTTGGGAGTGACATAGGTGTCAAACAAGGGTGTCATTTATTCCCTACTTTGTTTGGTCTCTACATCGATAAATTGGAGAAGTGGTTAAACAAGGCCAATGGGGATGCCATACATTTGGCGGGTTATGTGGTGAGGTTGCTTTTATACGCTGATGACCTTATTCTTATTGCAAAGTCCACCCAAGGATTGAGAGAGCATTTGAAAAATTTGGAGTTTTTTTGCCAGGAGGTGGGGATGCAAGTTGATGCCTCTAAGGCTAAAATCATGATCTTTTCTTTGAAAAATAAAAAACAGCAACATACTTTTAATTTTGAGGGCAGCTCTTTAGAGATTGTGGAAGAGTACAAGTACTTGGGAATTGATTTCAACTATAGGCTAAGCTGGGAGACATGCAAATCAAAAAGAATACAGGGGAGTTGGAAAGCCTCTTACCTCCTTCAAAATAGATGTAGGAAAGATGGGCTATGGGATTGGAAGACCAAGAAGACTCTCTTTGGTCTCTTGGTGGTTCTGGTTATTCTCTATGGGTGTGAGGTTTGGGGGAGTAACATGTCAAATGGCGACAGATAGAAAAGAATCCAAAAGCATCTTATCACTAGTAACCTCAAGGTCAAGTCGACAGTCCCTTATGAGATCCTCTTGGCGGAGGCTACTATGTTTCCGATTAAAGCCTCAGCAATTATTTGCTTTCTATGCTACTTAAAAAAAGTGGGTAATATGGATATGCATCGTTGGCCTAGGATGGTAGTGGAAGAAACGGAGGAAAAAGACATGGAAGAAACAAAATAGCAAGTGGTTAAACAAATGGAACATAAACCTCCACGAGTGCCCAAACACTAATATAGAGATAAAAAAAGTGGGTGTTAGAGAAATTCAAAGTGGAAACAGAAAGGTGGGAAAAAAGCTTACTATGTCAAAGAAATTAACCACAAGTGGTACCATGTCGACAAAGAATATTTAGGTTCCACAATTGAAGGCAAGGCAAAAACGATGATGGCTCAGCTGAGGAGCTCTCATCATTTATGATGTGAAACTAGTAGATGGAAAGTTCCCAAAGAGATGTGGGAAGAAAGAACTTCTAATTTTTGCAACACAAGGGTGGTTGAAACAGAGTGACAATTTATCAAGGAATGTGTTGCTTATGAAGATATTCGCAGTCATTACGAAGACAACTTACAAGTGAAGAGTCTGAATGAATTTTTTGAAGAGGCAAACTTATACAAAACGGCTACTTTCCTAACGAGGATCCACAATACAAGGGTCTACTTGGAGAAACTTCAGCAAGCAGATTAATTGGTCCTATCTTGGTCCCTTAGACCGTGGTCTCGTGGATATCATTAAAATTTCTTCATTCATTCATTCAACAATCTATACAACACTTGTAGCAACATATAAATAGCATGTAGCAGCCTTCTAAGATTACACATGTTTGATAATTAGTCTACAAACAAAAACCACCAAAATTGTGAAACGTGTTTTTATTTATAGATATTGTGATGGAAGATTGTTTGTGGACTCAATGCCCATGCATCTAAAAGTGATGGGACTTCAAAAAAAATTGTAGTATTAAGTAATTGGGTGGTGAATCATTATAAGGGCTATAAGTGGAGCTTACAAGAATGTTAATTGTAATAGGTAAATTTGATAAAGGATAACGGCAAACTATATAATTCTAGATAATGTAATATCGTACAACTGAGAACATAGAGATACATGTCCAGAAGTGTAAAATTACTCGCCAATCAAAAAACAATTAAGGAAACAATACACAAACTGGTATTCGTGCAACCATTTTGTAGGGAGAGCAAAACTATAGTACGAAAGTTTGACCCAAATTGGAGTTGTAATTGTTGTGGAAAATTATGCAAGGCTTCCTTAATAAATTCCAGTGCAACCTAAAAAATGAACCCAAAACACATCAATAAATAAGATTAAGAAAGACTTTAAAAAAATCCTTAGGCATACAACTAAATTTAGATAACCTCTGGCAAAGTTTACCTTAAAAATTGCATATATCAGCATCAAGAATGGTTCATTAATGGTCTAGCTAAATTTGAATTTACTACGATCAATATATACCACAGTGATAATCATAAACTCATTGAGAATTCCACCAAAGGTTTGCAATTATCTAACTTCTGCAAATTGTCTGCTTTTATCCCACTTGGGTTTCGGCCAGATTTCATGGTTTTAGGAAAGATTTACCTTCCCTTCCTATTGCTGATGATGTTAAAATGTTAGCATTACTCTTAGATGATTGGTAAGAGTAGCATGGTGTTTTTTGAGTTACCTGGTGTATTGTCTTAGCTGCTCTTATTTATAAAACATATAAGATCACATTTTTTTTAAATAGCTTTTCATTGTAACACAGTCACAAAATATTTAATACTGTTGCATCATACCATGCAGATTCCCAGTCTTAACAAAATAGTCATCTCCCTAACTTGAGAACTTGCAATGCACATTTGAACGTTATGAAAGTGTATCAGATTCAAATGACAGGTCAAATTAAGCTTTGATTAGCCACGAGACATAGATATAATTGTGCACTACACTGACTACACTATTTATTAGAGAATCCTGTAAACATTTTCCACCCATTCCTAATTGATTAGATGCTGTACACCACTCATCAAAGTTGCGCCAGGCAAACCTTAGAAGTTGCAAATATTATCTTCCTGGTGTGCCTTCTCATATGCCTGATGAATTAAGATTCAAGAAAAAAATGAGGCAAGATGCATCAATAGATGTAAACCATCAAGTAGGAATTTATCAGTCCCTTGTAAGTGCCTACACAAATAATTTTTTGCATGGACTGAAAAATGTAAACCAGTGTAAAATAGACTTCAACTCTGCAACAAAATGATTCCACTCAATAAATCGCATCTGTAGGAACCCAAAATTGGTTATCTTTGGGGTAATGACATAGGACCTTTACGAGAACCCTCAGTTTCCAGTAATCGCTCTACTCTCTTCTTGGAACTATACTGTCTATCAAAGTGTTTGACCTGTTTGACAAAGAAAACAACAAAAAAATGTACATTATATTAATGCATAGAGACATCAATTACTTATGCTTGTCATTCTAAATCAACGATACAAGATTAGAGGGGGGAATGCAGCAATTAGAAAGCAAATGGTGATGTCATGTTAAATGAAAATGCAGAGAACACACTAATCAGTATAAAATTGACATATTATAGCTTAAATTTAGACCCATTCCCTAGAAAATCAATTCAAGAAACCATAGTTCAAAACGCAAAGATGACAAGCACTTTGGAGAGCTGAAAATCATGTATATAAATTAAATCACACAATTAGGCTGAACAAATTGTAAATGTTAACCAAGTTATTACAATGATGTTTTTGACCAAATGACAATTTACAATCCAAAAACAAGAAAAGTCTGATACGTATGAATATAAATATGCTGCAGTATTGACAAAATGAATATTTTCCAACAGTTAAGAGTTACGAAGCATTCCCTAAAACTCTCCTACGACAAAAAAAACTTCCAACAAAACATTCTATGCTGCAGGGTCAGAGTTATATAAAAGATACTTTTGGGTAATTTATTAATTTGGTAACTTCTCGTTAAAGTTTATTTGCAATTGACTTGTCATATTGGAAATCATCTTTGCTTCCTTGTTCTTTCCCTACATTGTATGTTTCTGTTGGTACTAGAAATTTGTGTATTTCAATCAGTAAAAACTAAAAAGTAGGAAGTGGGGTTATAACTGAACCAGGCAAACAGTTGACAATGCATTTGCAGAAAAATAAAAATTACTAATATTGCAGTGAATGTGTTAACATCACTTCAAACAGTGCAAATTACCACCGCAAGTTAGTGAATCTGGGAAGTTCAAATTCAATCATTTTAACAAATATAAGTCCAAGGACATGGTAGATAGATTTTTACAAAGGCATGCATATAACATTATTTGGTTGTGTTGTGCTCTCAATCCACAGATGTTGACAGATGATAATTGCAAATTTGCAATAACGCAGTTTAACCAGTAGTGAAATCACGTCATACAACTAGAATAAGACTTTGATGTCCTGCAATGTAGGTGCACCATCATGATCATATGATGGATGGCTGTACGAAAACAACAAAAAATGATTAGAGAATTCAAGAATAGATGAGGAACAAACAAACAAAGAGAAATCAACAAGGAAAAATATTGTGTCATTCCATCTATGTGCAATAATTTGTGATCTCAAAAGGAATGAAATTAGCAAAAAATTCACTCAGAATCACAAAATAACAAAGAAACACTCAAGATGGGGCAAAAGTAATCAACTCAACATAAAATCCCTCAAAAAGATAGTATATTATGAAACTCAAAATGGCATATCTGAACTAATGGATTCATCAGGTACATATAGCAATTTACAAGAGCTTCAAACTAAAGCAAAAGTCTTCTAAAAATAGAAGACTTAATAAAACTCCTAAATGGCCATTAATAGAAGAATCTAAAAAAGCTAGCTAAAAATAGAAAACTAAAAAATATTCTAATACCCTCCTTTAATGGCCATTCTATCAACTACACCAAGTTTCCCCCTAAACTTGACAATTTTTTTTGGACTGAGAGACTTGGTGAGGATATCTGCAATCTAGTCCTCAGTGGGAACATACTGCAACATCACTGATCCATCTTTGACAAACTTGCGGATGAAATAACAATTAAGGTCAACATATTTGGTCTGTTCATGGAAGACTAGGTTTTTGGCAAGTTTCAGGACCCCTTGATTATCACAGAACAAGGGAGTAGATTTTGCTTGTGACATGTGCATGTCAGCAAACATCCTTCGAAGCCAAACTGCCTCACAAGCTACCTTAACAGTTCCCTGATATTCTACTTCGATCAAGGAAAGAGCTACTGCCTGCTGCATCTTGTTGCTCGATGTGACAGCACCTATGCCTAAACTAAAAACATACCCAGAAGTAGAGTTTTTGTCATCAACACAACCTGCCCAATCTATGTAAAACCAACGAGCCTAGGATTTGCGCTTCTGTTGTACAAAATAGCAAAATTAGGAGTGCCCTTCGCATATCTCAGCACACACTTCGGTGCAACCCAATGTTCAACTTTTGGGGTTGTCATGAAGCAAGAGATGTAGCTCACAACATAACTGATGTCAGATCTAGTGGCGGTGAGATAGATGAGGCTGCCCACTAGTTGCCTTAACGCTAATTCATCCACCACCGGCGAATCTGATTTGGCTGATAGTTTCAGGCTTTGGCCCTTTCTCCATATGTGTAGATGCAGATTTCCAATCATGCATTTGAAACTTATCTAGCAAACTTTTGGCACACTTTGACTGAGAAATGAATATGTTGCTATCTGTCTGCCAAACCTCTACACCGAGACAATAATGGAGAAGTCCCAATTCTGTCATATCAAAAGTCTAGCACAAATTTTGTTTGACCTACTCAACCAAATGTGTTGCACTACCAGTAATGATCAGATCATCAACATAGATGACAAGAATAAGAATCTCACCACTAGCATGCTTGACATACAGATTAGGATTAGGACTCCACTGGAACTCTTGATCGATCAAATACTTATCAATCATGATGTACCATGCACAAAAAGCATGTTTGAGGCCATAGAGTGCTTTCACTACTTTGCATACTTGGTGTTCTTTATCGACAACCTTGAAACCTAGAGGCTGGATTATATAGACTTCTTCCTACAAATCACCATTAAGGAAAGCACTCTTGACATCCATTTAATGAACTTTCCATCCAAACTGAGCTGGAAGAGCGAAGACAAGCCAAATAGTACTCATTTTGGCTATGTGAGGAAATGTCTCATCATAGTCAATGCCCTCCTATGAAAACCCTTAGCTACTAACCGAGCCTTGTTTTTATCAAAAGTTCCATCAGCCTTATACTTGACTTTATACACCCATTTGCAGCCAATGGGCTTCTTCCCTAGTGGAAGATCGGACAAGACCCAAGTGTTGTTTTTCTAGAGACTAATGTCCAGCTGCCATAGCGTTCCCACTCAGGTATACCTTTAACCTCTGAATATGTTTGAGGCTCATAAAGACTGTGAATGTTTGACATAAGAGCAAAATTGACTGTGTTACGCTGCTTTCTCTTATTCCTAGTTGATCTACCCTCAATAAGTTCATCATCATGAAGATCACAAATGGTCTTGGCCGACCACTTAGGCCAAAGAGTAGAAGAAGCAACATCCACTGTAGGAGGAACAATCACCTGGAATTTCTGAAAGCGGATCCTAAATGTCATGTCCAAGAGACTCCACAACTATAGTCATCGGAATCCCTCCCATCAAATGAACCGAATGGAAGTCGAACATCCAAATCTGTAGCCTGGGGAGGCTGATCCTCAAGGCTCAAAATAGGAGAAGGCTGAAGCAACCCTCGTTATTCATCAAACACCACATCTCGACTGAGCTGAAACGGCCCTCGTTATTCATCAAACACCACATCTCGACTGAATATGAGACAATCAGTGTCAACATCAATCAGCTGATAAGCCTTATGATTATCATTGTAGCTTGTGAACATCAATTTCTGAGTCTTGGAATCCAGTTTGGTGCACTTGGAATCTGGAATCCAAACAAAAGTTGTAGAGCCAAAAACCTTTAGATGATTGATTTTGGGCTTCTGTCTAGACCAAGCTTCCTCTGGGGTCATCTTCTTAATCGCCTGTGTGGGAGACCGATTCAAAAGATAAACTGTAGTATAGACTGCTTCTGCCCAAAACTTCTTTAGAACATTTCTATTCTCCAACATAGATCGAGCCATCTCAGTGACTGTACGGCTCCTGCGCTCAACACCATTCTGATGTGGGGTGTAAGGTGTGGTAAGTTGATGCTTAATGCCATGTGATGCACAAAAGTTGGAGAAAGCAGACAAACAAAGTTCTCCACCATTGTCAGATCGAAGAGTGACTATCTGACAACCTGACTCTTTTTTCCACTAAGCCCTTAAACTTTTGAAACATGGTGAACACCTCTGATTTATGCTGAAGAAAATACACCCACATTTTATGTTGAAATCATCAACAAATAACAAAAGATACCTACATCCAGTGATTGGAGTGTCCAGGGGGCCACAAAAATCTGCATGAACCAACTGCAAGACCTTGGATGCCCTCCAAGCATCACCATCTGAAAAACGGAGTGGGATGTTGCTTTCCAACCTGGAAAGCTCGGCATACTCCATGATTCTGTGTCTGAAACTCAAGTAATCCAACAACCAAACTCACTCGAGCCAACTATGAGAGATAGTGAATATCCAGGTGCCCATACTATTGATGCCAAAGATTGTTGATGGAAGTACTTCTAGCTGCCATGGTCTGCTCTTGAGAATCGCCTGTATAAACAAGTCTATAAAGACCATGATCCTCAAGACCAACTGCAACTATAGTGTGAGACTACCTATCAACAATGTTGCACGTGTGTGAACTAAAAACGACATCTAGTTGTGGCGAATGAAGTATAATCTAACTGACTAACAGAAAATTGAGCTCCATACCTAGGACAAAGTATACATTGAGAAAGAGAAAATCTCTTCCTCCTGATGAAATTTGAACGTTGCCCTTTCTGACAATAGTATACTCCTTGCCTCCTCCAAAGATCATTGAATCTGTGAAAGAAGTGAACTCAATGAACCAATCCCGATGATGTGTGAAATGCCAAGAGGCACCAAAGTCAATGTACCAAGCAGATGATTTCTCATGATCGAATGAGCATGTGGCCATGAACACATAGGAGGCAGACTCCTTTGGATCAGAATGCGTAGGAGCATGGACCTTTTGCTGAGACCCTCCCTGTTTAGATTGCTCAGACGCCAACCATTTCTTGCAATATTTCTTCATATGGCCAAACTTGTGATATTAGTTGCACTGGATACTTTTCTTCTTGGAAGAATCCTGAGGTTGTCCTTGTCCTTTTTGCTAGGACTGAGGTTTACCTTTATTCTTATCCAAGGCTTTGGTTGTAAAGGCCACCTGTTCAATAGAGGACGAACTAGCATTGCTTCCAAACTGTTGCTTCCATCTATCCTGCTGCAAAAGCTTGTTGCAAAGATCAAGAAACTCCAGATCAACACTAGAAGTGATATTAAGCATCTCAATGAAATGTTTAGCGTGATCACTACCATATCTTCTTCCTCCATCTTGTGGTCAATAGCCTCCAGGTAGTCACGGATGTCCTTGGTATTCGTAAGATGTGCCTATAGAGACATCTTCTCATCCATCCTAATAGAAAATAGCATATTCTTCATAAAGAAAGCTCAACTCTTGTCGAAGGTCTCATCAAGATTCTTCAAAAGTTCCCAGATCTCTTTAGCTATTTTGCCAAACGGCACTTGAGGGAGTTGATCATCAGTAACAGAAAGTTTGATAAGCATCACAGCTTCCCGGTTGCACTCATCAAATTTGTCATGGTCTATTCTAGCTGCTATAGGACGTGTTTTTGTACCCAAAACAATATTGTCAAGACATCGATATTCAAATATCGCCAGCATGCGTTGTTTTCATGTGTTGTAGTTGTGGCCGTTGAACCTCTGACTGCCCTCTAGCATAATGTTGGTCAAAGATGCCATCACGAACACTATGTAGGCACGGAAATCGATGTAGTAAAACAGAGGAAAAAACCTAGCACAAATTTCGAGGCAATCAGTTACAGAAAATAACCACTAGTTTTCTAAAAAATAATTAGAAAAGAAAATCTGCAAAACCCTTGAACTTCAAAATGCCCCCAAAACTCAAAAAAATTCGAAGTCGCTGCCAAAAATAGGAACCCACATATTTTTGCAAAAATAAAAAACGAAAACCCTAGCCATCGAAAGTCGTTGCTACTGTGAAAAAAACGTGAATGGAAGTAGTGGGGGCAAACAACGTGGAAAAACTCGCGCAGATCACGAGTTTATAAATAAAACACGAAAAATCACATGTTGGGGAAGATGCAAAAACATAGGTTGAAGACGCAGCAAAAGTCGCATCCTGATCGCAGGTATCAAGGAAAACAAGCAATCTTGAGGACTGTAAAAAACACGTAGTTCAGAAAATCCCTAAATCTGCATCTCAACAAAAATGGCGGCCCTCAAAATCGACACAGGAAGATTGAGGTTTAGAAAAAAATGTGGTTTTAAAGACACAACGCGCGTGATTCCAAGAAATAACACGCACGGGTCACCACAAAAAAATTGCCCATAGAAAAAACGAACTTCCTTGACCAATCTTGCGATTTTTCACCAAAAAACTCGCCTAAAAGGAAATTGGCTCTGATACCATGCAACTCAAAATTGCATATATGAATTAATAGATTCACATGATACATATAGCAATTTACAAGAGCTTCAAACTAAATCAAAAGTTTTATTAAAATAGAAGACTAAAATAAAATAATAAACAAAACTCCTAAATGACTATTAATACAAGAATCTAAAAAAGCTAGCTAAAAATAGCAAGCAATAAATAACGAAATATTCTAATATATTAATCTCCTCGATGCAACTATTTTCCCAGCAATAATAGATTCGATGTGTGCTCACAATTTTAGCAGCATAAGGGTGCTCAAAGCTCAAAATGCATGTAATGATAATGGTATATGAGAGAAAATTGGCTAAGTGTTGTGGTTGAATGAAGGGAGATGGAATGGAGGGCCAAGATTGAGTGCATGAGATCAATGGAGAACCACTTGGTCCTCACACCTCATGAGAGGTTGACAAGTGTCAACCTAGAAGAAGAGGTGAGAGAGGTCTTTGGAAAAGGAGTAGTTTGGAGTATGGGCAAGATTTTTCCATAAAGGCATTTCTTGTCCACATGCTCCTAGTACATGGGGAATAGGAATTAGGAATTCCAAATGCTTTGGAAGGAGACAAATGGGCAGGGAACAATGTGAGTACACTCCCAAAAGTGGTTAGCCTTTAAGGTCAAGTGGGCAACTTGAGTAGCCATTTATGCCAAGGGTTGACCCACTCCCTAATCATATGGATTAGGGGTGTGCACATAATTTGTGGAAGATTTAGCTGATTAGGAAGGTTAATTAGGATGCAAGTGAGAGTAGGAGGATGTGACAACTAGAGAGGGGAATTAAAAATTGATTTTAATTCAAATCTGGAGGAAAAGGCGAAAAATGAATTTAATTAAATAAATATGGGGAATTATTTAATTTAATTGATGAAAGGCTAAAGGATATAGTCAAATAGGTAAATTAACTAAATTAATTCACCTAGCTTGATACGCTAGGGAATAGATGAATAACAGTCATTAATTAATTGATATGAATTATTTAAATAACTAGACAACAGGGATAGAAGAACAAAAAGGGGTAAACTGACCAAATGTCAATAGTCATTTTTAGGTGTCTACGCCATCATTCAAACCATAGCCATAATCCATCCAAGCACATGGAACTCGAGGACAATAAACCCAATAATGCAGTAAAGATAGGAATTTAACAATAAATAATGAAAAAGGTACAGCCAACTGATCAAGACAGAAACCATGATTAAGGCATGCCAGAATGAACTAAGACAAACCCACAGAACCAGAGAAAACAATGTCACTAATACTTTTGAAGGGAGAACTCTGAGAGGGTTGGCTGACTTGAGCCAAAAAGGAAGCGAATTTCACAGGTTGTGAGAGAGGGTACATACAAAGTGCAATGTCAATATACAGGTCATATGGAAGTCTTCTAGGAATATAACTTGCTCCTTATAAAGAAGTGAACAGGAGGAGTAATAGATAATAAAGACAAAGTGATCCAGAGTATTGAAAAAGAAAAGTTTTAACAATTGATTATGCAGCTATTAGTTTCAAAGAATCAAATAATCAAGTACAGCCTTCTTTTATAACTCAATTGCTAGATCATAGGTTTGAAATTTGGGTTCCCCAACATTGCATCCCCCAAGCTGTTCCCTGATGCATCCTCTTCAGAGAGCATGTCCTCCAGACCGTCTAGAAAATTATCAATAACTAGACTTTCTTCTGACAAGTTTGTTGCAGGTAACTGGTCCCCAACAAGCTTAGCTTTAACAACTTGCCTTCTCACCAAACACCCTCCAACAGATAATACTTTAGTTAGTAATTGCTGAACATGTAACCCTGCCTTCTCACCAAACACCCTCCAACAGATAATACTTTAGTTGATAATTGCTGAACATGTAACCCAAGGCTTAATTCTGACTAAACACTAAGCCATGGCTCTCACTACAAACCCACAACAACAATGGCATTTTCGACCCAGAAAAACACATCCGCCTATATAGAACCATCTGGGAAATGAAAAGCACAACAAATAAAACTTGACATACAATTCAGAGCCACCTGAAGGGTAAAGCCTCAACTATTTCATTAAGGCAATACAGGAGAATATACCAAGAAGTACTCTTCTAAAATTACGATGAGAATACGAGCTGCTATATTCTGATATCCTATAAATCAGCACTGATGGCCCCAGCCACACCAGAGATAAAAGAATTCAGAACCACCATAGAAAGATTGTCTGGAACCATGCTCAGAGATTTAAGCCCTACTCAGCTAAATCCCATCAGCAACAGGCAATTCCTTCAAAGTAATCCAACACCAAAAATGTCTATAAGGACTTTGATAGAGAATCCTAGCATGCACTCATGAAGCTCCCAAGTGCACAATTTAACTTTATAACACAGCAGATGTAATGATAACTAGTTGTATCAACAAGTTAGAAAGGCACATTGATTAGATGCATGCTCATGAAATAACTCAATTTGAAGAAAAAACTGCATAAATTCTGGTAAATGAACTGTACTGTTATTGTGTCTATAAGCATAATGTTCCATCAGACCATGTGCTACCATATGCATAGGTCTCTGGGATTAGATGCATGCTCAAGAAATAACTCACTTTGAAGAAAAATCTGCATAAATTCTGGTAAATGAACTGTACTGTTATTGTGTCTATAAGCATAATGTTCCAAAAGACAATATGCACAGGTCTGTGGGTGGACCAATAATCATAAACACAAAATTCAGAGCTAAAGCAGTACTAGGACAAATTAAAAGCTTATAAAAGTCATAAGAAAAATGACTACGATATATTTTCAAAATAGACTAAACCCAACATGCGTGCATGATGACAGATTGGTCTGCTATACACAAGATCATAAGACATAGTAAAGAAGGAATGAATCCAAATGAAGCAAGAAGCGTATATGAAATACAGTACCTACACCAGAGTATAAAGCAAAGGATGAGAAGACATTAAGGCAAACAACGACGAAAAGAGGCAGAGATTGTAAACAGTATAATTATAACCAGAAAAATAGCTATCAGTGCCCAGTATGAACAAAGGAAATCTTAAGGAGTTGCATTGCCTATGGCACATGTATTGTTGTAAAAGAAAAGAGGAGAGATCAAATAAAATAATATATGCTGCCAGTTGTCCCTACAAGAAGGATCAGAAATGTGAAAACCTTGAGGCTTGGAAGAATGATGCTGATGTAGGAATGAGACCATGCACGATGACATGACTGAACTTGCTATAATAAACAAAGGAAGCAAAAGAATAATTTTCCTTAAGTGGTGAAAGCAATAAAACGTCTACAAATAAAAACAAAATCAAAAAGGAATATGAAGGATAAAATGTCAGTCCTCCAAAAAGATTGAAGAAAAGAAAGGCAATTCCTTGAGTTAACAAATGAAAGAATTTATTGAGCTGCAAAGAGGTCACACCATCTTTTCCAAACTTATTTGCTCTTTTTAAATTGCTGCAAATATTTTAATACTAGGATTATGAGGATATGAAAATAATATATGCTACAAGTTCACTAAACTTCTTTAAGCCATCCAATGTTAGTATAAATCACCTAGAAGTTCAAAGTGTGTGACTACAAACAAACGGATAGTGTCCTCGAGTGAATATTGTTGATCAGGCCGAATAACTGAGAAGGAAGGTGAATCAGTTATTCCCACACAACTTATAAAACTTTTCTTCTGTCAGTCAACTCTCAATCAACAATATTATCAACTTTAGATTTATCGGTTAAGCACATCAACCATCCACATAAAATGTAAGCATTAAGAACACAGAAACACCAACACAGAGAACACCGGGATTTTTATGTGGAAACCCAACATGGGAAAAACCACGGAGAAGCTAATTCTCATGAAATGTAAAACACCTGTTAAGGTGACACTAGTATGGTGATTTTTACCAAGGCTCAATGCCGATACACAAAGGCTCACTGTCGGATTCACAAAGGCTCATCGTTGATACACAAAGGCTCACTGCCAGTTCAATAAGGCTCACAACCGAAAATATATAAAGAGATAGAATCCACCACCGAGATCAACACACTGTTCCACAGGAATACAGATTCACTATCGCTTCACATATCACCACGCATGAGTCTTATTGGATATGGATATTGATCCACACATGGATACTAATCCCTAATATCCAACAACTGAATTCCTCGCTCTTATATATACAGCATCGTGAACTCTACCAGGTTGGCCAGACAATTCGAAATAGGTCACACCAAGACATTCCCGCGATGGTAAGGAATGAAATGAGGACCACCTCGAACATTACAACACGCCTCGTTCAAGCCAACACGCTACACCATCTCCAAAGCGCTCGATTCCAACAAATATGATCAGCACATTACACACACGAAGCTGGGACCGAAAATACAAAGGATACACAATCAAATAGGATCGATCCAATCAACCATATGTTGCATCCAACGAAGAACCCTCATTGAAACTTGTCGGTGACAACCGAAACATACAGACTATCAGTGCACATCAACTGATATGCCAATTCAGTCAGTTACACATCAACCGATACACCAAGAGGCTGGAATAATGATATGTTGACATCAATGACAACATCATAGATCACATCAACCTCACATTCTAACAATCTCCCCCTTTGTCATTGATGGCAACATTTCAACAATAACAAAGCGCAGAAACAAACTTCAACCTTTCTCCAACTTTCTCCCCCTTCGACAACAATGACAAAGGGCACAGCAAACTCCCCCTTGCTAACATACTCTACTCTCCCTGCGAGGAAGTCATCAAGCATTGATCCAGAAAGATAGAAATGCGAAGCGCTGGACCAATGCACACACACTGGTGCATCTAGTGATCACTAGGAAGGAACAAAACGCCTAGCTTCCTCCTGAGATACGCAAAAGTATCATTGTACAAAGGTTTGGTAAATATGTCTGCTATCTGTTCCTTTGTATTGTACAAAGGTTTGGTAAATATGTCTGCTATCTGTTCCTTTGTGGGCACATACTCAAGCTTCACTGCACCTTCAACCTTCTCTCTGATAAAGTGATATCTGATGTCAATATGTTTTGTTCTACAATGCATTACTGGATTCTTTGACATACTTATAGCACTAGTATTATCACACATGATAGGAATTGGTTCATCAAAACTAACTCCTATATCCTTCAAGGTCTACTTCATACATAAACCCTAAGTACAACATAAGGATGCTGCAATATATTTTGATTCAGCAATAGATAGCGTTACGAAACTCTGCTTCTTGCTCGACCAAGCAACTAACCGGGAGCCAAGAAAGAATGCTCTGCCACTGGTACTTCTTTTGTTTTCTACACAACCTGCCCAAACTGCATCTGTATATGCCATCAATGAAAAATCTGATTCTCTTGGATACCATAATTCCATATCTTTTGTTCCTTTCAAGTATCTGAAAATCTTCTTTACTGCCATAACATGTGACTCTTTCGGTTCTTGCTGAAATCTTGCTACCAAACATACAACATACATGATATCTGGTCTGGTAGTCGTTAGATATAACAATCCTCCAATCATTGATTTGTATTTAGTTGCATCTTCTTGCGCCTCACTGGACCACTGGAATGCCCCCTTCTTAGTCAAGTTTGTCAAGGGAGAGGCCAACTGTGAAAATCCTCGTACAAACCTCCTATAATAACAGCACAACCCCAGGAATCCTCTTAACTCCGATATGTTCTTCGGAGGTGGCCAATCTAGTATGGCTTGAATTTTCTCCTAGTGTACCTTAACACCATCAGCTCCAATGACATGTCCCAAATATAAAATCTCAATCATTCCAAATTCACATTTGGATGCCTTTGCAAATAGTGACTGTGACTCCATAATTCCGAAGACTGTGTCCAGATGTTGCATATGTTCATCCCACGATTTGCTATAAACTAAAATCTCATCAAAAAATACTAGAACGAACTTACACAACTGATCATGAAAAATGTGGTTCATGCAGGACTAGAAAATTGCAGGTGAATTTGTAAGACCGAAGGGCGTGACAAGGAATTCAAAGTGTCCATAGTGACAATGGAATGTTGTTTTCTTAATGCCTTCTTCCCTCACACTTATCTGATGATAGCCAGACCGAAAATCAATCTTAGAAAAGAAAATTGAACCATGCAGCTCATCCGGAAGTTCATCTATCCAAGGTATGGGATACCTATTCTTTATAGTTCTTTTATTCAATGCCCTGTAATCAATACACATACATAATGTGCCATCTTTCTTTTTGACCAGCACTACAGAAGAAGCAAAAGGGCTGGAACTTGGGTGTATGTGTCCCATTTTCAGCAACTCCTTGATTGTCCTTTCAATTTCCTCTTTGAAATGACGAGGATGCTTGTAAGGAGTGGTAATAACTGGTTTTGAACCTTCTTCAAGCTCAATCACATACTCAAATCCCCTATCAGGAGGACGCCTAGGAGGAATATCCCAAAACACTGCACCATATTTATCTAACACCGATTGTATATCAATATGGTGAGAGGGTTGCTTTCCTGTTAGAAACAAAGCAATGGGCTGCCCATTCTATGTCGTCATGTCGGAAGAAAGCTTCAATTCTTCTAGCAGAAACTACCCCTTGTCCACCATCAGCCATAGCTTTCAATATTGTTTTCTTGCCCTCAACCATAAATTCTAGTTGCATCTGCTTGAAGTCCTGAACATACCTTTCTAATGACTAAAGCCACTGAAGTCCCAAAATAACATCAACATTACTGAGACCAAGAGCATAGAAATCCCCTGTCAATGTGTAATCTACCATTTGAATTTTCAATTGTGGTATAACACGGTTACAACTAAGGGGAAAACCATCCGCCACAATGACATTAAATCCAGGAAACTCTTTTGTCTGACGCCCACATCTACTGACTAAACCCTCATCGATGAAATTATGTGTAGCACCGCTGTCCACTAAACATACCATTCGCTGCCCCTTAAGAACTCCTTTTAGCCAGAAGGGTCTACCTCGAGGAATTCTAGATAAAGTGGCAATGCGCTGGTTGTCTCTAACAATAGTGTCCTCTAGTTCTATCTGTTGAGGCTGATTTTCTTGAGGATCCTCTTCCTCACAGTTGTCCTCTAGCTCAGCCTAATCCTCCTCTTCTAAATGCACTTCAATAAAGTGTAGCTTGCCTTTTCCAAGGTAGTGATGTCCCGGTTCCCATGGTTCTTTACAGGAGAAACACAATTTCCTCCTAAGTTCATTTCGTGTTTCTTGATCAGCATTTGAAGGTGCCCTTCTTGGTTGATTGAAACTTGTGTTTCTTTGTTGGCTTGGCCCCTTCTTGTCAGATTTCCAAGGGCTGAAATCTTTCTTCTGAGGCTGGTAGGGTGCTATAACCTCCAAATCCATTGCTAGTCCAATAGCATCATCTAAAGAATTGGACCTATGAGCTTTAACCAATCCTTTTAATCGGTCACTTAGACCTTCAACAAATAACATTGTGACCCTTTTCTGAGGCATATCAGGAACCATCACTGAAATTTTTTGGATTTCATTGATGTAGGATTCCAACTGTCCTACTTGTTTCAACTGAGCTAATTCCCTGTAATAGACCTCTATGTCCTTTCAATCAAAACGTGTAATCAGCCTATTAACAAATTCTTCATAAGATTGAACCATGGCATGATCCTGGGAAACAGGTCCGTGATGCCACCAATCATATGCTACTCCTTCCAAGTGCATAGTAGCAAACTGAATCGCCTTTCCTTCTTCCATGGGTTTGAGTGCCAAAAAGGTGTCCAACTTATGAACCCGTGATCTTGCTGATAATTCTCTGGTCCCACTGAAAGTTGGAATTGTAATTTTGTTCAAAGCATCCTTGTCCTCCACCGGCTAGAAGCCCTATCTAGCTTGCCCTCTAAGCCTCATGTCTTGCCCTTCCAAATGACTTCTAGCTTTGTCCTTACGTTGGTTCATGAACTAGTTTAAATTTATCAGTTGCCTTACATCAGTTGGAAGTTGCAGGTTTTCATCTCGAGCCACCATGATATCATCTGTGATATGCGTCTCTTCTACCTTAATCTCAGGAATTGGTTCTCTCTCAACTAGACGAGGTAAGAAGGTGGGACGCAATGGTCAATCAGACCTTGTATCTGTTGTTCTCACCACATTAGAAGTTGCCCTGTCTTGGTTCTCATGCCCTGCTTCACTTCCGTTGTGGTGACTACTGGGCCATCCAGATCTTGAACATCCAACTCTCAATTGTTCCATTGTCGTGATCATACGATCCTGGAATTGTTGCATCGTCTGTTGCTTCTATTTGGCAAAAACTGTCAGGAAATCATTAAGTTGATTATTTAATTCCCTCTGTGGGCTGCCATCTCTTCTTTCTCCCACCCCAACATCAGCTGGGTTAATTTCAACGTCCTCTTGTTGTCCTAACCTGCTTCTTGTGTTATACCTGTGCGGTTCAAACCCTCTGGGAAACATAGAACCACCTTAAAGTCACATGCATTGGGTTAGGCATCAAAAGGCAACTTTAATTTTGACAAGCAATGGAGAATCTGCGACATGCATTCAAAAAGCAATCCTGCAAACTACAACCCCCACAGGCTGGCAGGATTTGTGGCTCTAATACCACTGAAGTATGCTTTCTAAGGTATTAATATAAGGACAAGTAAGAATATAACTTATTGCAGGTTATACTGAAAATTCAAAATAACAATAAGGCTCACAAAATTTATTCAACTGATTCTTATAGAAGCCTTCTCATTCATTCCAAGCTCAATTTGAAACAAGAATCACAAAACATTGTCAGAAGAAGTTTTGAAAAAAGATAAATACTTGAATAAGCAAACCCCGTTTGGTAAGGCCTTTTTACTTGCAGGCAACTTGCATAATTCCCAAGTCTAATTTTTCAGCAAGGAGTCCATTTCTTCTGTCATTCCATGCTCCCACTGAACCTTGGTATCTAGCTGCATAGCTTCATCATAACACTTTGGTTCACCAGCATCAATTAATAAAATAGAAAACAAAGAGGGAGAATATTTTTCAGGAGGACTACTTATCCTTGAAAATTGTCTAACATTCACTGGAGTTTGTGGCATTTGTTGTTGTTGTTGTTGCGGAGCATAAGGAACCACTGGAACATCATCTTCTAGAGTATCATCCAGCACTACATAATCATCTCCTTTCTTCTCATGATACTGCAACTGATTTTTGTACAACATTTTCTCATTGAATATGGCATCCCTGCTTCTTACAATTTTATGATTTTCAAAATCCCAAAGTCTATAGCTAGATTCATCCATGCCATATCCAACAAATATGCATTTCTTTGATTTAGCTTCCAACTTGGTTCTATTTTCAGAATCTATATGTGCAAATGTTTCACAACCGAAGGTTTTGAGAAAAGAATAACTCACCTTCTTACCTGTCCATGCTTCCTCTGGAATACCACAGCTCAAAGGAGTAGAGGGACCTGTATTAATTAAATAAACAACAGTGTTTACAGCCTCTGCCCACATGTTTAAGGGCAGCCCAGCATGCAACCTTATACTCCTTGCACTCTCCATTATTGTCCTATTCATGTGTTCAGCCACTCCATTTTCTTGTGGAGTCCTTGGAACTGTTTTCTACCTACGAATACCATTAAAGGAACAATAACCTTCAAACTCTCTGTTGGGATACTCACCACCGTTATCAGATCTAAGACATTTCAGTCTTTTACCTGTCTCATTCTCAACCAAGCTTTTCTATTTTTTAATAGTTTCAAATACATCAGATTTCTGCCTAAGGAAATTAATTCATACTTTCCTAGTTGCATCATCAATAAAGGTGACATAATACAAAGAGCCACCAAGGGAAGATACCTGAGATGGTCCCCATACATCTGTATGCACAAACTCCAATTTCTCATCTTTCTTTTCCTTACCACCCTTCAAAAAACTCTCTTTTGTTTGCCATACACACAACTCTCACAAAAATCCATATTGACACATCTTAGACCTAGTAAAACTTTCTTTGAATGAAGTAATTTCATACCTTTTTCACTCATGTGCCCAAGTCCGTTGTGCCAGAGTGTTGTTTCGGAAACCACAGCAACTGTTTGATGTTTTGTCTGCTGAACTACAGCAAATGTTCCTGAACATTGACTTTTCTCTATAACAATTAAAGTAGAAGGAACAGTATGACATGTACAAAGATATAAGGTGCCTACTTTCACACCTTTTTCTACCACTAAGGCACCTTTTGTAACTTTCCAATTTTTATCACTAAATATAACAACACAACCTTCATCATCTAGTTGCCCTGCAGAAATTAAATTTATGCCTAACCTTGGAACGTGCCTTACCTCATTTAGTAGCCAATGAATATCATTCTGTAACTTAATCTTGATTCTTCCCTTTCCAACAATCTAACAAGGTTCATTATGACCCAAATAAACCAGTTCAAAACCCCCTTGCACATAATCAAGAAAATAACTTCTATGGGGGGTAGCATGAAATGGAGCCCTTGAATCTAATACCCAAGAATCATCAACAATATCAAGCGAAAGAATCAAAGCATCCTCGTCAGATTTATTACTTACCGCATTTGCCTCGTTACTACCGTCCTTTTTGTCTCCTTTATTTTTCCGAGACCAACAATCTTTCTTCAAATGACCCAGCTTACCACAGTACCAGCAATCTCTCTTGTCTCTGGATTGGGACTTCTTGTCCTTTGATTTTCCTCATGACTTCCCACGACTTCAAGAATTGTTTCCTCTCTCCTTTGTTCTGCCCCTACTTTCTGCATTCAAAACACTGCCTGATGTGGATGTTTCACCTGAGTTTTTCTTACGAAGTTCCTCGCTCAAAATAACACCAACAACATCATCAAATTTCAATGTATTTGAATGAATGAAGATTTTTAATGACGTACAAGAGACCATCAGTCTAAGGGACCATGAATCACAAGCCCTAAACTAACTCCATATCCGATCTCCTGCTATGAATCTTGACAATCAAACTAGTTGTCTGCTTGATCTTATCCTCCTCAAATAAATTGTACATGCTGCCAGCCTTCAGGATGACCTCATACTGAGCCCGAATGTCATCATAAGTCGTGCACTCGAAGAGAAAGTGTCATTTAGTCTCAATCGCACCTTTTTCACAGAACCTGCAAATCCTCTCCTCCCACTCCTCTTTGGGCCTTTTCCATCTACCTATCTCGAATCTGAGATGATGCGAGCCCGTCCTCAACTGAGCCACCAACACTCTAGGCTTACCTTTAATAGCTACCCCTAGGTTATCCCCATGCTCACGGGAGGGGTTGAACACTTCTATATAATGTTTTTTTTCCTGCCCCATGTTAATAGACCACATGGCAGTCTGAAATTTTCCCATGACAAACTTCTTTATTTCCGCATTGGTATTAGGACAATCTTGAAGCTTGATGCTCCACGTGTTCAACCACTTTATGTTTTGTTTCATCCAAGTCTTCTTCCTGCAAGCCAAACCCTCATTCATTGCGATTTTGGGTGATCATTTGTTATCCATGTTTTCAAGTTTCTTTAAATAGCTTATTAACCGAGTTATCACTGCTGCCTCCAATGGGAAAATATCGGCTTCCTCTAATAGAATTTCATATGGCACTGAGGAGTTGACCTTGAATACTACTCGTGATTAAGTGCTTCTAAATCCTCTCTAACTGTCTCCACCCACACTTTGTCATGCTGCCCCCCCAAACCTCACAGCTGTTAAGAACAACTGGCGTGACCAGCAAACCAAAAAGAGTTTTCTTGGTTTTCTAGTCCCAAAGTTCGGCATTTCTGCATCTATTTTGAAGCAGATAGAACACTTTCCAACCTCCCTGTATCTTTTTTGCTCTACAAGTCTCCCAGCTGAGCCTATAATGGAAGTCAATCCCCAAATATTTGTATTCTTTCACAATTTCTAAGGGGCTACCTTCGAAAAGAAATTCAGTATGTTTCTCCTTTCTTTTCAAAGAAAAAATCATGACTTTTGTCTTGGTAATGTTCACCTGCATCCCCACTCCCTGACAAAAGCATTCCAAAGCCTCTAAATACTCTCTTAATCCCAGAGCTATTTTTTATATTAAGAAAAGATCGTCGGGGAATAAAAGAAGCTTCACCACATACCCAGCCAAATGAACCCCCTCACCATCAATTTTGTCTAACCAAGATTCAAGTTTATCAATACATAAACCAAACAAAGTGGAGGATAATGGGCCCCCTTGCTTCACACCAATATCACTACCAAAGCACTCGTACATACCATCCTTAGTTCTGATTTTGGCTCTAACTCTCTCATAAAGTCTATGTACTGCTGCTCTATACACATCCGGAATGCCTAATTCTTCCATTCTATTCCATAGCTTGTCTCTAGGTATCGTACCAAAGGTTTTCTTGAAGTCCACAAAACAGCAATATGCTTCTCCCCCTGGTGGTCCCATATTTTCTCTATCAAATACCTAAGAGTGACGCAATGATCAATAGTAGAATGTCTAGGTCTGAAACCCACTTGCCCTTTTGTTCTTTTTCCTTCCCCTTCCGCCCAACTACTGATTCTACTTTCCACCATGCTCCCAAAAAGTTTGCTGAAAAGAGGTTTAACCATAATAGTGTGATAATTAGAAGGATTATTAATGTCCCCTCTTAAATAGAAGGATAACCACACTAGTAGTCCAGCCAACCGGAAAACCATCTTGAATGACCTTGTTAAAGACCTCTTTTATGTGGGGGGCAAGGAGATCAACTCCCCACTTCAGAAATTCAGCTTGAAGCCCATCGATGTCACCTACCTTACCATTTGCTAACTTCTTTATTCGTCGTTTGATATCATCCACCAAGAAGAACTCCAATGGAGTGTTCACAATGGGAGGGGAGTTTTTCTCATGAATTCGCTCATAAAATAACTTTGCGTATTCTAACCATTGAGCATATGTAATACTATTTTCAGTTTGTTTTTTCCTCTGCTGCAATTCTTTCCAGAAGTCTTTGGGATTGTGTTTGCTCAGAGATATTAACTCCCTTCGTCTTGCATTTACATACTTCTCATTTTTAGTTTGGACCAGTTTTGCATATTTCTTCTTGTCTTCTATGCTCGAATCTTTCTCTTTTATAGATCTCCTGGCTGCCTTGCACTCTTCATCATACCAAGGATTAGTTGGAAAAGTATTTGCAGCCCTCTTTTTATTGCGAGATCTTTTACATGTCTTTAACGCCTTGTGTATAATAAGAATCAACAAGCTGTTGTGCACATGCTCAAAATCATTATTGATCTTTTCAGCAGTCTCGTTGTTGTCTATCTCAAGAAAATGTTGTTTAAGAGCAGCATTGAATATGTCCCTATTTTCCTGATTTAAGAGTATTCTTCTATTGTTAACAGTTGCCTTAGCATTGAATATGTCCCTATTTTCCTGATTTAAGAGTATTCTTCTATTGTTAACAGTTGCCTTATCCCTGTGGATGTCAAGTTCATTTTGTTGATTACTTGGAACCACGTCCAACCTAATATAAAGAGGCATGTGATCAGACTTCATCTCTATAGGAGCTTCTCCAATATCAAACTCTATCACTCTAACTGTAAGATTTTGAGAACAAATCACATAATCCACAACACTTTGTCCATTGTAAGTTTTGCAAGTGATATCCCCTGATGCTGGCCAACCGCTCATGTCGTTGCAAATAACCATGCCAAAGAGACTACACAACCCCAATAATTCTGCCCCGAAATGCGAAATGCCCCCAGCGTTGTCCTGAGAGTTTCTTTTCCAAGAATGCCCGTTGGTTTCTTCTAGCCATAGAGGGTTATTCTCTCTTTTTTCCACATTGCTCAATTGCAACGATTGATTGTTGGCAGTCCTAGCATTGAAATCCCCAACAAGCATAATTTCTCCAGACTTGCTGAATACAGAGACATCTTTTTTTAACAAAGCAAATGGGTCTTCATTGTCTAAGTTCCGCCTCTTGTAGAATTTAAGAGCTTTTCAGAGCAAAGTAACAAGTAGTCAATCTGAAAATTGTCTCAGTTACTATTATCTGCAGCCATATGTATTGTTTGTTTGGATCTTCTTTTTCAAATTTTACAAATCCATACTTCTCCTCAATAAAAATTGTGACTCCGCTGTGTCCTTTAACTATTTCATTCCCTTTGTTCCAAACAGAAAAATTCTTGTAACCATCAAAATTTGGGACTATACACCCTTCATGCTCATGTGTTTCAACAAGGATAATAATATCCTTCCCCTCTGCTAAGGGCCCCATCCCAGGACCTCTTCTCCACGGATAACCTCTGCAGTTCCAACTAACAACACTTAAGTGATCCTGTGGGGCCCCTTATTCCTATTTCTTATTTGAAAAATGCTCATTGATTTGAGCTTTCCCATTTTTCAGCCAAGCCCACTTTCCCTTGCAACCAGAAACAGAATTACTAGCAGCCATTACCAAGCCATTCTAGCTTTCAGGCAAAGAAAATAGAATCAAAAGCCCTAATTTCTTCATCAAAATTGACATTTACAAAAGATAATTAACTGGTAACCATATTTAACGCATTTACATGATTAGCAACTGACCCACCTTCTACCATTTTCATATTAAATAAACGCTTCATAAGAAATACCTTATTTGAAGCGGAAGGCTTTTCATATAACTTTGCCAGGGGTTTCCATCAATTCTTTAGTTGTCTTTACTTTTGTAATATTAAACGCCACCGATTGTGTCAGGCATAAACGAATACTGCCAAGTGTCTTTTTGTCCAAAATATCTCATTCCTCATCATATATTGTTGTGACTTTCTTGGTTTTTCCTTCAAACGGTCACCATAAATCCTTCTGATAGAGATAGTCCTCCATCTACATTTTCCATAACTAAAAGTTTTGTCCATTAAACTTTTCAACCTTCAACTTACCCTCGTTTGTCATTACTCCTACTCAATCGTGAGACCTTGCAGAGAATAACTAAATACAACCTGCTCTGATACCACTTGTTAGGGTTAGAAGACAAATATCTAACAGTTAAATGCAAATTCAATCAATAAAACAGAGGAATAAAAGCATACAAAAATGAAAAAGAAGACAGAGAATTTAACGTGGTTCACCCAATATGGGCCACATCCACCAAACCACAGCAATACAATCTTTTATTATCCAGTGCATAGCCTGTTACAATATCATGAATACAATATTATACTACAACTCAACTCCCAACCACTTATACCAAACCCTATTTGAAAACTACTAGAAATTAGGGTTTTACAAAGTGACGCGAAAAAATAGGAGAAAACATTTTCGAGTTGCTACCCCGAACCCACGAATCGTTAAGAGTGTACAGTACAGCATGATCAGTCGCCATACCAACACACCACTCACCTAAAAACATTACAAGGAGTAAATGAGTTGTTCAAATAGAACTCCCACATTTTCTTTCTTGAAGCTAACCAAAACGTAGAGAATAAATAGTAAATGCTTATTTAATCAAGCCTCCTGAATATTCAAACGATGAGAAGGCAATCTAACTTGGCACACATCAGCAGGTGAAGTAGACAAGTAGGCAGCTTAAGAAAACACCCAACCAGCTCAAGCAGACACCTAAGTAGCTCAACCAGACAGCCAAGCATCTCAAGCACACAACCAAGTAGCTCAAGCATGCATCCAAGTAGCACAAGAAGCTCAACCAGACAATCAAGCAGCTCATTCTAATTCTCTATTACTTAAAATAATCCTTTGAAATTTGTAAGACCTTGATCATCAACCTTTGACATTAATGACAACATATTCAACAACAACAATTCTTCATACTTGGACTCCACAACATTTGTCTCTTTCATACATTATATAGCTTTACTTTTCATGAATGAGGACATGATTGTCTTCATACTCATACAAGCTGCTATCTTTCCCTGTCATTAGTATCGTACACATCAATGAACTTGAGCTTCAAATGAGTATGGTAGGGACCTCTATCCAACAATCCTATTCTTAACCTTTGTTTATTGCACACTTGACTTTTTTCTAAACCTATCACAGTCTTTTGTCTTCCTAACTGTTTTAGTTTGCATTTCACTTTTGTAAACCTTTCTCCATAAGCTCTCCAATGTATTTACATGTCTTCTAAATTTGCTTCAATCATCCATTGTTACCTTAAGTTTGTAGAGTACTTACAACACTTTCATGACTACTTAAAACATCCTTATGACTATCCTCTAAATCTCATTATCCATCATCTTATCTTTACCCAGCAGTTTGGCAGGACCAAAGCTCTGATACCAATTGTAATGTCCCCATTTTGGGATTGCCCTAAATCTTGCCCAAGCACCTTGCAAATATCAACCCTGTTGACTTTCTCTCTTTGGATGCTTATAGGTGCTCTCTTGGATGGGTGTTATTGCTCAATGGTTCGATCTTCCTTGATTGATTTTGTTAAGTTTTAGGATAGCTGCAAATATAATAGCACTGCCTAGATTGTGTATGGTATGTGTTTTCCAGATGCAACGATCTGTCTTTCTTTTATATTGGGAAAGAGGCTAGGAGAGACATGTCCCATGATGTCTATTCAATATAATTTAATTAATCTTGTAATGTTTCATCAATCAATTATTAATTTAGAATAATAGATTTAATATTGAATATTAAATCTCATATGATTAATAATAATATAATATATATTATTATTAATCAACTTATATTATATGTATTCTAAATGATCATACGACTGAAGTTACAAACATTAACACTCCCTCTTAGCTAGGGAGGATGATCAAACAAAATGTGTAGTGGTCTCCTGTGTCAACACTTATGACCCTCACCATAGCTACACAAAACATCAACACTCCCTCTTAGCTAGAGAAGATAAAATCCATCAAGATGCAAATCACAACAAATCCATTAATTTTGAAAGAGAGGAGAAATCACCTCACTGTGATATCAAAAGATATGGTATATGCAGGAATATCAAGTCACGTGATATTCACCATAGCTCATAAATATCCCTGGTATGTGCAACGACATCACGTCTCATGATGTTTGCCATATGGATACTAAGTTTACGTAGAGACATGTCACGACGTGACATGTCTCATACGTTCCAATCAATATGAAATACTAAGTTCAGAAGGATCCTAATATGATCCAAATGGATGCTAAGAAATCACATATCACATAACTCGTGATATGAAGTATCACCTAACATGTGATACCAAGTTTTACATATCACCTAACACGTGATATGAGGAATCACCAGTGTAACATGAGGACGCGTCCCCCGTCAAAGCACAAAAATAAAGCAATGTTTAAAAAACACACAACATTATTAAATTGTTTAGTGTGTAATCATGCTACAAAACATTATTATCATGCTACTCAATGTAATCATCTTTATGATTAGATACTCATAATTTTGATACTCATAGAACTCTTCCATTTGCTGATTCGACTATTTATAAAATATAATTATAATTTATTTTTCAAACTTCAATGTTCTATGTTATTAACTTATTGTTCCATGTTCAATGTTCAAACTTCAATGCAATGTAGTATTTAGTTTTACTTTTAGTCTTTTACTAATAGTAATTTAGATTCTAAATGTCTTACTCTTATATTGTTATACATTTTTTCATAACTAGCATTTTAACTACCACATGTATAGTATATAGTATATACACCCCTCCCCCCCGGTCCCCCACCGCCATCCCCCCGCCGTCCCCAAATTGAGGCCCCTCTGTCCCCCTGCCCGGAAACTTGTCCCCCAGGGCGGTGTAACTATGGGAATCACCTAATACGTGATACAAAGTTTTACATATCACCTAACACGTGATATGAGGAATTACCTAACATGTGATACCAAGTTTTACATATGACCTAACACGTGATATGAAGGATATAATATGCTTGAGAACATTACGTTCTCCTTATATACCCCTATTATGGTATGTGCACTGACATTACATCACATAATGTCTACCATAACGAATCATGGCACATCCATGAATCAAGATGATACCAAGTTAGCATGATATCAACATTACTAGATCGTCATCTTATAATGTTAAATACAAGTGTTTAGAAATGTACACAAGATGGGTGGGCCCATAAAGTCATGGAGTCACACACATGACATCCACCTTGACTCATCTCAGAGGGTGGATCCACCATGGCTCATCCCAGAGGGTGGAAACAAGGGCTTTC